>CAWVNO010001455.1:0-51648 GCA_963930645.1 Salticus scenicus
AATCGTCGTTTGAAGATGGGCATGTGAAACTGCGAAAAAAATTTTGAGAGCGGAGGACGGCTGCCGAAAGTCCGCGTAAAAACGCCCCCCGGGCCTAAAGTTTCACCGTGCAAAATCTCCGGTGATGTTATTATGAAACTAGAATATATTCCGCAGATTCTGAAAGTTATTGCGATAGTTAGACTCTTTTAGTTGCTTGGGAATCGTCGTTTAAAGATGGGCATGTGAAACTGCGAAAAAATTTTGAGAGCGGAGGACGGCTGCCGAAAGTCCGCGTAAAAAACGCCCCCCGGGCCTAAAGTTTCACCGTGCAAAATCTCCGGTGATGTTATTATGAAACTAGAATATATTCCGCAGATTCTGAAAGTTATTGCGATAGTTAGACTCTTTTAGTTGCTTGGGAATCGTCGTTTAAAGATGGGCATGTGAAACTGCGAAAAAAATTTTGAGAGCGGAGGACGGCTGCCGAAAGTCCGCGTAAAAACGCCCCCCGGGCCTAAAGTTTCACCGTGCAAAATCTCCGGTGATGTTATTATGAAACTAGAATATATTCCGCAGATTCTGAAAGTTATTGCGATAGTTAGACTCTTTTAGTTGCTTGGGAATCGTCGTTTAAAGATGGGCATGTGAAACTGCGAAAAAAATTTTGAGAGCGCAGGACGGCTGCCGAAAGTCCGCGTAAAAACGCCCCCCGGGCCTAAAGTTTCACCGTGCAAAATCTCCGGTGATGTTATTATGAAACTAGAATATATTCCGCAGATTCTGAAAGTTATTGCGATAGTTAGACTCTTTTAGTTGCTTGGGAATCGTCGTTTGAAGATGGGCATGTGAAACTGCGAAAAAAATTTTGAGAGCGGAGGACGGCTGCCGAAAGTCCGCGTAAAAACGCCCCCCGGGCCTAAAGTTTCACCGTGCAAAATCTCCGGTGATGTTATTATGAAACTAGAATATATTCCGCAGATTCTGAAAGTTATTGCGATAGTTAGACTCTTTTAGTTGCTTGGGAATCGTCGTTTAAAGATGGGCATGTGAAACTGCGAAAAAAATTTTGAGAGCGCAGGACGGCTGCCGAAAGTCCGCGTAAAAACGCCCCCCGGGCCTAAAGTTTCACCATGCAAAATCTCCGGTGATGTTATTATGAAACTAGAATATATTCCGCAGATTCTGAAAGTTATTGCGATAGTTAGACTCTTTTAGTTGCTTGGGAATCGTCGTTTGAAGATGGGCATGTGAAACTGCGAAAAAAATTTTGAGAGCGGAGGACGGCTGCCGAAAGTCCGCGTAAAAACGCCCCCCGGGCCTAAAGTTTCACCGTGCAAAATCTCCGGTGATGTTATTATGAAACTAGAATATATTCCGCAGATTCTGAAAGTTATTGCGATAGTTAGACTCTTTTAGTTGCTTGGGAATCGTCGTTTAAAGATGGGCATGTGAAACTGCGAAAAAAATTTTGAGAGCGCAGGACGGCTGCCGAAAGTCCGCGTAAAAACGCCCCCCGGGCCTAAAGTTTCACCGTGCAAAATCTCCGGTGATGTTATTATGAAACTAGAATATATTCCGCAGATTCTGAAAGTTATTGCGATAGTTAGACTCTTTTAGTTGCTTGGGAATCGTCGTTTAAAGATGGGCATGTGAAACTGCGAAAAAAATTTTGAGAGCGCAGGACGGCTGCCGAAAGTCCGCGTAAAAACGCCCCCCGGGCCTAAAGTTTCACCGTGCAAAATCTCCGGTGATGTTATTATGAAACTAGAATATATTCCGCAGATTCTGAAAGTTATTGCGATAGTTAGACTCTTTTAGTTGCTTGGGAATCGTCGTTTGAAGATGGGCATGTGAAACTGCGAAAAAAATTTTGAGAGCGGAGGACGGCTGCCGAAAGTCCGCGTAAAAACGCCCCCCGGGCCTAAAGTTTCACCGTGCAAAATCTCCGGTGATGTTATTATGAAACTAGAATATATTCCGCAGATTCTGAAAGTTATTGCGATAGTTAGACTCTTTTAGTTGCTTGGGAATCGTCGTTTAAAGATGGGCATGTGAAACTGCGAAAAAAATTTTGAGAGCGCAGGACGGCTGCCGAAAGTCCGCGTAAAAACGCCCCCCGGGCCTAAAGTTTCACCGTGCAAAATCTCCGGTGATGTTATTATGAAACTAGAATATATTCCGCAGATTCTGAAAGTTATTGCGATAGTTAGACTCTTTTAGTTGCTTGGGAATCGTCGTTTAAAGATGGGCATGTGAAACTGCGAAAAAAATTTTGAGAGCGGAGGACGGCTGCCGAAAGTCCGCGTAAAAACGCCCCCCGGGCCTAAAGTTTCACCGTGCAAAATCTCCGGTGATGTTATTATGAAACTAGAATATATTCCGCAGATTCTGAAAGTTATTGCGATAGTTAGACTCTTTTAGTTGCTTGGGAATCGTCGTTTAAAGATGGGCATGTGAAACTGCGAAAAAAATTTTGAGAGCGCAGGACGGCTGCCGAAAGTCCGCGTAAAAACGCCCCCCGGGCCTAAAGTTTCACCGTGCAAAATCTCCGGTGATGTTATTATGAAACTAGAATATATTCCGCAGATTCTGAAAGTTATTGCGATAGTTAGACTCTTTTAGTTGCTTGGGAATCGTCGTTTGAAGATGGGCATGTGAAACTGCGAAAAAAATTTTGAGAGCGGAGGACGGCTGCCGAAAGTCCGCGTAAAAACGCCCCCCGGGCCTAAAGTTTCACCGTGCAAAATCTCCGGTGATGTTATTATGAAACTAGAATATATTCCGCAGATTCTGAAAGTTATTGCGATAGTTAGACTCTTTTAGTTGCTTGGGAATCGTCGTTTAAAGATGGGCATGTGAAACTGCGAAAAAAATTTTGAGAGCGCAGGACGGCTGCCGAAAGTCCGCGTAAAAACGCCCCCCGGGCCTAAAGTTTCACCATGCAAAATCTCCGGTGATGTTATTATGAAACTAGAATATATTCCGCAGATTCTGAAAGTTATTGCGATAGTTAGACTCTTTTAGTTGCTTGGGAATCGTCGTTTGAAGATGGGCATGTGAAACTGCGAAAAAAATTTTGAGAGCGGAGGACGGCTGCCGAAAGTCCGCGTAAAAACGCCCCCCGGGCCTAAAGTTTCACCGTGCAAAATCTCCGGTGATGTTATTATGAAACTAGAATATATTCCGCAGATTCTGAAAGTTATTGCGATAGTTAGACTCTTTTAGTTGCTTGGGAATCGTCGTTTAAAGATGGGCATGTGAAACTGCGAAAAAAATTTTGAGAGCGCAGGACGGCTGCCGAAAGTCCGCGTAAAAACGCCCCCCGGGCCTAAAGTTTCACCGTGCAAAATCTCCGGTGATGTTATTATGAAACTAGAATATATTCCGCAGATTCTGAAAGTTATTGCGATAGTTAGACTCTTTTAGTTGCTTGGGAATCGTCGTTTAAAGATGGGCATGTGAAACTGCGAAAAAAATTTTGAGAGCGCAGGACGGCTGCCGAAGTCGTACCGCGTTAAAACGCCCCCCGGGCCTAAAGTTTCACCGTGCAAAATCTCCGGTGATGTTATTATGAAACTAGAATATATTCCGCAGATTCTGAAAGTTATTGCGATAGTTAGACTCTTTTAGTTGCTTGGGAATCGTCGTTTGAAGATGGGCATGTGAAAACTGCGAAAAAAATTTTGAGAGCGGAGGACGGCTGCCGAAAGTCCGCGTAAAAAACGCCCCCCGGGCCTAAAGTTTCACCGTGCAAAATCTCCGGTGATGTTATTATGAAACTAGAATATATTCCGCAGATTCTGAAGTTATTGCGATAGTTAGACTCTTTTAGTTGCTTGGGAATCGTCGTTTAAGATGGGCATGTGAAACTGCGAAAAAAATTTGAGAGCGCAGGACGGCTGCCGAAAGTCCGCGTAAAAACGCCCCCGGGCCTAAAGTTTCACCGTGCAAAATCTCCGGTGATGTTATTATGAAACTAGAATATATTCCGCAGATTCTGAAAGTTATTGCGATAGTTAGACTCTTTTAGTTGCTTGGGAATCGTCGTTTAAAGATGGCATGTGAAACTGCGAAAAAAATTTTGAGAGCGCAGGACGGCTGCCGAAAGTCCGCGTAAAAACGCCCCCTCGGGCCTAAAGTTTCACCGTGCAAAATCTCCGGTGATGTTATTATGAAACTAGAATATATTCCGCAGATTCTGAAAGTTATTGCGATAGTTAGACTCTTTTAGTTGCTTGGGAATCGTCGTTTAAAGATGGGCATGTGAAACTGCGAAAAAAATTTTGAGAGCGAGGACGGCTGCCGAAAGTCCGCGTAAAAACGCCCCCCCGGGCCTAAAGTTTCACCGTGCAAAATCTCCGGTGATGTTATTATGAAACTAGAATATATTCCGCAGATTCTGAAAGTTATTGCGATAGTTAGACTCTTTTAGTTGGCTTGGAATCGTCGTTTAAAGATTGGCATGTGAAACTGCCGAAAAAAAATTTTGAGAGCGCAGGACGGCTGCCGAAAGTCCGCGTTAAAAACGCCCCCCGGGCCTAAAGTTTCACCGTGCAAAATCTCCGGTGATGTTATTATGAAACTAGAATATATTCCGCAGATTCTGAAAGTTATTGCGATAGTTAGACTCTTTAGTTGCTTGGGAATCGTCGTTTAAAGATGGGCATGTGAAACTGCGAAAAAAATTTTGAGAGCGCAGGACGGCTGCCGAAAGTCCGCGTAAAAACGCCCCCCCGTGCCTAAAGTTTCACCGTGCAAAATCTCCGGTGATGTTATTATGAAACTAGAATATATTCCGCAGATTCTGAAAGTTATTGCGATAGTTAGACTCTTTTAGTTGCTTGGGAATCGTCGTTTGAAGATGGGTATGTGAAACTGCGAAAAAATTTTGAGAGCGGAGGACGGCTGCCGAAAGTCCGCGTAAAAACGCCCCCCGGGCCTAAAGTTTCACCGTGCAAAATCTCCGGTGATGTTATTATGAAACTAGAATATATTCCGCAGATTCTGAAAGTTATTGCGATAGTTAGACTCTTTTAGTTGCTTGGGAATCGTCGTTTAAAGATGGGCATGTGAAACTGCGAAAAAAATTTTGAGAGCGCAGGACGGCTGCCGAAAGTCCGCGTAAAAACGCCCCCCGGGCCTAAAGTTTCACCGTGCAAAATCTCCGGTGATGTTATTATGAAACTAGAATATATTCCGCAGATTCTGAAAGTTATTGCGATAGTTAGACTCTTTTAGTTGCTTGGGAATCGTCGTTTGAAGATGGGCATGTGAAACTGCGAAAAAATTTTGAGAGCGGAGGGACGGCTGCCGAAAGTCCGCGTAAAAACGCCCCCCGGCCTAAAGTTTCACCGTGCAAAATCTCCGGTGATGTTATTATGAAACTAGAATATATTCCGCAGATTCTGAAAGTTATTGCGATAGTTAGACTCTTTTAGTTGCTTGGGAATCGTCGTTTAAAGATGGGCATGTGAAACTGCGAAAAAAATTTTGAGAGCGCAGGACGGCTGCCGAAAGTCCGCGTAAAATCGCCCCCCGGGCCTAAAGTTTCACCGTGCAAAATCTCCGGTGATGTTATTATGAAACTAGAATATATTCCGCAGATTCTGAAAGTTATTGCGATAGTTAGACTCTTTAGTTGCTTGGGAATCGTCGTTTAAAGATGGGCATGTGAAACTGCGAAAAAATTTTGATGTGCGCAGGACGGCTGCCGAAAGTCCGCGTAAAAACGCCCCCCGGGCCTAAAGTTTCACCGTGCAAAATCTCCGGTGATGTTATTATGAAACTAGAATATATTCCGCAGATTCTGAAAGTTATTGCGATAGTTAGACTCTTTTAGTTGCTTGGAATCGTCGTTTGAAGATGGGCATGTGAAACTGCGAAAAAAATTTTGAGAGCGGAGGACGGCTGCCGAAAGTCCGCGTAAAAACGCCCCCCGGGCCTAAAGTTTCACCTGGCAAAATCTTCGGTGATGTTATTATGAAACTAGAATATATTCCGCAGATTCTGAAAGTTATTGCGATAGTTAGACTCTTTTAGTTGCTTGGGAATCGTCGTTTAAAGATGGGCATGTGAAACTGCGAAAAAATTTTGAGAGCGCAGGACGGCTGCCGAAAGTCCGCGTAAAAACGCCCCCGGGCCTAAAGTTTCACCGTGCAAAATCTCCGGTGATGTTATTATGAAACTAGAATATATTCCGCAGATTCTGAAAGTTATTGCGATAGTTAGACTCTTTTAGTTGCTTGGGAATCGTCGTTTAAAGATGGGCATGTGAAACTGCGAAAAAAATTTTGAGAGCGCAGGACGGCTGCCGAAAGTCCGCGTAAAAACGCCCCCCGGGCCTAAAGTTTCACCGTGCAAAATCTCCGTGATGTTATTATGAAACTAGAATATATTCCGCAGATTCTGAAAGTTATTGCGATAGTTAGACTCTTTTAGTTGCTTGGGAATCGTCGTTTGAAGATGGGCATGTGAAACTGCGAAAAAAATTTTGAGAGCGGAGGACGGCTGCCGAAAGTCCGCGTAAAAACGCCCCCCGGGCCTAAAGTTTCACCGTGCAAAATCTCCGGTGATGTTATTATGAAACTAGAATATATTCCGCAGATTCTGAAAGTTATTGCGATAGTTAGACTCTTTTAGTTGCTTGGGAATCGTCGTTTAAAGATGGGCATGTGAAACTGCGAAAAAAATTTTGAGAGCGCAGGACGGCTGCCGAAAGTCCGCGTAAAAACGCCCCCCGGGCCTAAAGTTTCACCGTGCAAAATCTCCGGTGATGTTATTATGAAACTAGAATATATTCCGCAGATTCTGAAAGTTATTGCGATAGTTAGACTCTTTTAGTTGCTTGGGAATCGTCGTTTGAAGATGGGCATGTGAAACTGCGAAAAAAATTTTGAGAGCGGAGGACGGCTGCCGAAAGTCCGCGTAAAAACGCCCCCCGGGCCTAAAGTTTCACCGTGCAAAATCTCCGGTGATGTTATTATGAAACTAGAATATATTCCGCAGATTCTGAAAGTTATTGCGATAGTTAGACTCTTTTAGTTGCTTGGGAATCGTCGTTTAAAGATGGGCATGTGAAACTGCGAAAAAAATTTTGAGAGCGCAGGACGGCTGCCGAAAGTCCGCGTAAAAACGCCCCCCGGGCCTAAAGTTTCACCGTGCAAAATCTCCGGTGATGTTATTATGAAACTAGAATATATTCCGCAGATTCTGAAAGTTATTGCGATAGTTAGACTCTTTTAGTTGCTTGGGAATCGTCGTTTAAAGATGGGCATGTGAAACTGCGAAAAAAATTTTGAGAGCGCAGGACGGCTGCCGAAAGTCCGCGTAAAAACGCCCCCCGGGCCTAAAGTTTCACCGTGCAAAATCTCCGGTGATGTTATTATGAAACTAGAATATATTCCGCAGATTCTGAAAGTTATTGCGATAGTTAGACTCTTTTAGTTGCTTGGGAATCGTCGTTTGAAGATGGGCATGTGAAACTGCGAAAAAAATTTTGAGAGCGGAGGACGGCTGCCGAAAGTCCGCGTAAAAACGCCCCCCGGGCCTAAAGTTTCACCGTGCAAAATCTCCGGTGATGTTATTATGAAACTAGAATATATTCCGCAGATTCTGAAAGTTATTGCGATAGTTAGACTCTTTTAGTTGCTTGGGAATCGTCGTTTAAAGATGGGCATGTGAAACTGCGAAAAAAATTTTGAGAGCGGAGGACGGCTGCCGAAAGTCCGCGTAAAAACGCCCCCCGGGCCTAAAGTTTCACCGTGCAAAATCTCCGGTGATGTTATTATGAAACTAGAATATATTCCGCAGATTCTGAAAGTTATTGCGATAGTTAGACTCTTTTAGTTGCTTGGGAATCGTCGTTTAAAGATGGGCATGTGAAACTGCGAAAAAAATTTTGAGAGCGCAGGACGGCTGCCGAAAGTCCGCGTAAAAACGCCCCCCGGGCCTAAAGTTTCACCGTGCAAAATCTCCGGTGATGTTATTATGAAACTAGAATATATTCCGCAGATTCTGAAAGTTATTGCGATAGTTAGACTCTTTTAGTTGCTTGGGAATCGTCGTTTGAAGATGGGCATGTGAAACTGCGAAAAAAATTTTGAGAGCGGAGGACGGCTGCCGAAAGTCCGCGTAAAAACGCCCCCCGGGCCTAAAGTTTCACCGTGCAAAATCTCCGGTGATGTTATTATGAAACTAGAATATATTCCGCAGATTCTGAAAGTTATTGCGATAGTTAGACTCTTTTAGTTGCTTGGGAATCGTCGTTTAAAGATGGGCATGTGAAACTGCGAAAAAAATTTTGAGAGCGCAGGACGGCTGCCGAAAGTCCGCGTAAAAACGCCCCCCGGGCCTAAAGTTTCACCGTGCAAAATCTCCGGTGATGTTATTATGAAACTAGAATATATTCCGCAGATTCTGAAAGTTATTGCGATAGTTAGACTCTTTTAGTTGCTTGGGAATCGTCGTTTAAAGATGGGCATGTGAAACTGCGAAAAAAATTTTGAGAGCGCAGGACGGCTGCCGAAAGTCCGCGTAAAAACGCCCCCCGGGCCTAAAGTTTCACCGTGCAAAATCTCCGGTGATGTTATTATGAAACTAGAATATATTCCGCAGATTCTGAAAGTTATTGCGATAGTTAGACTCTTTTAGTTGCTTGGGAATCGTCGTTTGAAGATGGGCATGTGAAACTGCGAAAAAAATTTTGAGAGCGGAGGACGGCTGCCGAAAGTCCGCGTAAAAACGCCCCCCGGGCCTAAAGTTTCACCGTGCAAAATCTCCGGTGATGTTATTATGAAACTAGAATATATTTCGCAGATTCTGAAAGTTATTGCGATAGTTAGACTCTTTTAGTTGCTTGGGAATCGTCGTTTAAAGATGGGCATGTGAAACTGCGAAAAAAATTTTGAGAGCGCAGGACGGCTGCCGAAAGTCCGCGTAAAAACGCCCCCCGGGCCTAAAGTTTCACCGTGCAAAATCTCCGGTGATGTTATTATGAAACTAGAATATATTCCGCAGATTCTGAAAGTTATTGCGATAGTTAGACTCTTTTAGTTGCTTGGGAATCGTCGTTTGAAGATGGGCATGTGAAACTGCGAAAAAAATTTTGAGAGCGGAGGACGGCTGCCGAAAGTCCGCGTAAAAACGCCCCCCGGGCCTAAAGTTTCACCGTGCAAAATCTCCGGTGATGTTATTATGAAACTAGAATATATTCCGCAGATTCTGAAAGTTATTGCGATAGTTAGACTCTTTTAGTTGCTTGGGAATCGTCGTTTAAAGATGGGCATGTGAAACTGCGAAAAAAATTTTGAGAGCGCAGGACGGCTGCCGAAAGTCCGCGTAAAAACGCCCCCCGGGCCTAAAGTTTCACCGTGCAAAATCTCCGGTGATGTTATTATGAAACTAGAATATATTCCGCAGATTCTGAAAGTTATTGCGATAGTTAGACTCTTTTAGTTGCTTGGGAATCGTCGTTTAAAGATGGGCATGTGAAACTGCGAAAAAAATTTTGAGAGCGCAGGACGGCTGCCGAAAGTCCGCGTAAAAACGCCCCCCGGGCCTAAAGTTTCACCGTGCAAAATCTCCGGTGATGTTATTATGAAACTAGAATATATTCCGCAGATTCTGAAAGTTATTGCGATAGTTAGACTCTTTTAGTTGCTTGGGAATCGTCGTTTGAAGATGGGCATGTGAAACTGCGAAAAAAATTTTGAGAGCGGAGGACGGCTGCCGAAAGTCCGCGTAAAAACGCCCCCCGGGCCTAAAGTTTCACCGTGCAAAATCTCCGGTGATGTTATTATGAAACTAGAATATATTCCGCAGATTCTGAAAGTTATTGCGATAGTTAGACTCTTTTAGTTGCTTGGGAATCGTCGTTTAAAGATGGGCATGTGAAACTGCGAAAAAAATTTTGAGAGCGCAGGACGGCTGCCGAAAGTCCGCGTAAAAACGCCCCCCGGGCCTAAAGTTTCACCGTGCAAAATCTCCGGTGATGTTATTATGAAACTAGAATATATTCCGCAGATTCTGAAAGTTATTGCGATAGTTAGACTCTTTTAGTTGCTTGGGAATCGTCGTTTGAAGATGGGCATGTGAAACTGCGAAAAAAATTTTGAGAGCGGAGGACGGCTGCCGAAAGTCCGCGTAAAAACGCCCCCCGGGCCTAAAGTTTCACCGTGCAAAATCTCCGGTGATGTTATTATGAAACTAGAATATATTCCGCAGATTCTGAAAGTTATTGCGATAGTTAGACTCTTTTAGTTGCTTGGGAATCGTCGTTTAAAGATGGGCATGTGAAACTGCGAAAAAAATTTTGAGAGCGCAGGACGGCTGCCGAAAGTCCGCGTAAAAACGCCCCCCGGGCCTAAAGTTTCACCGTGCAAAATCTCCGGTGATGTTATTATGAAACTAGAATATATTCCGCAGATTCTGAAAGTTATTGCGATAGTTAGACTCTTTTAGTTGCTTGGGAATCGTCGTTTGAAGATGGGCATGTGAAACTGCGAAAAAAATTTTGAGAGCGCAGGACGGCTGCCGAAAGTCCGCGTAAAAACGCCCCCCGGGCCTAAAGTTTCACCGTGCAAAATCTCCGGTGATGTTATTATGAAACTAGAATATATTCCGCAGATTCTGAAAGTTATT
Organism: Salticus scenicus; assembly: GCA_963930645.1. Classification (NCBI taxonomy): domain Eukaryota; kingdom Metazoa; phylum Arthropoda; class Arachnida; order Araneae; family Salticidae; genus Salticus; species Salticus scenicus. The sequence goes on from CAWVNO010001455.1 coordinate 10,621, forward strand.
GCGATAGTTAGACTCTTTTAGTTGCTTGGGAATCGTCGTTTGAAGATGGGCATGTGAAACTGCGAAAAAAATTTTGAGAGCGGAGGACGGCTGCCGAAAGTCCGCGTAAAAACGCCCCCCGGGCCTAAAGTTTCACCGTGCAAAATCTCCGGTGATGTTATTATGAAACTAGAATATATTCCGCAGATTCTGAAAGTTATTGCGATAGTTAGACTCTTTTAGTTGCTTGGGAATCGTCGTTTAAAGATGGGCATGTGAAACTGCGAAAAAAATTTTGAGAGCGCAGGACGGCTGCCGAAAGTCCGCGTAAAAACGCCCCCCGGGCCTAAAGTTTCACCGTGCAAAATCTCCGGTGATGTTATTATGAAACTAGAATATATTCCGCAGATTCTGAAAGTTATTGCGATAGTTAGACTCTTTTAGTTGCTTGGGAATCGTCGTTTGAAGATGGGCATGTGAAACTGCGAAAAAAATTTTGAGAGCGGAGGACGGCTGCCGAAAGTCCGCGTAAAAACGCCCCCCGGGCCTAAAGTTTCACCGTGCAAAATCTCCGGTGATGTTATTATGAAACTAGAATATATTCCGCAGATTCTGAAAGTTATTGCGATAGTTAGACTCTTTTAGTTGCTTGGGAATCGTCGTTTAAAGATGGGCATGTGAAACTGCGAAAAAAATTTTGAGAGCGCAGGACGGCTGCCGAAAGTCCGCGTAAAAACGCCCCCCGGGCCTAAAGTTTCACCGTGCAAAATCTCCGGTGATGTTATTATGAAACTAGAATATATTCCGCAGATTCTGAAAGTTATTGCGATAGTTAGACTCTTTTAGTTGCTTGGGAATCGTCGTTTGAAGATGGGCATGTGAAACTGCGAAAAAAATTTTGAGAGCGGAGGACGGCTGCCGAAAGTCCGCGTAAAAACGCCCCCCGGGCCTAAAGTTTCACCGTGCAAAATCTCCGGTGATGTTATTATGAAACTAGAATATATTCCGCAGATTCTGAAAGTTATTGCGATAGTTAGACTCTTTTAGTTGCTTGGGAATCGTCGTTTAAAGATGGGCATGTGAAACTGCGAAAAAAATTTTGAGAGCGCAGGACGGCTGCCGAAAGTCCGCGTAAAAACGCCCCCCGGGCCTAAAGTTTCACCGTGCAAAATCTCCGGTGATGTTATTATGAAACTAGAATATATTCCGCAGATTCTGAAAGTTATTGCGATAGTTAGACTCTTTTAGTTGCTTGGGAATCGTCGTTTGAAGATGGGCATGTGAAACTGCGAAAAAAATTTTGAGAGCGGAGGACGGCTGCCGAAAGTCCGCGTAAAAACGCCCCCCGGGCCTAAAGTTTCACCGTGCAAAATCTCCGGTGATGTTATTATGAAACTAGAATATATTCCGCAGATTCTGAAAGTTATTGCGATAGTTAGACTCTTTTAGTTGCTTGGGAATCGTCGTTTAAAGATGGGCATGTGAAACTGCGAAAAAAATTTTGAGAGCGCAGGACGGCTGCCGAAAGTCCGCGTAAAAACGCCCCCCGGGCCTAAAGTTTCACCGTGCAAAATCTCCGGTGATGTTATTATGAAACTAGAATATATTCCGCAGATTCTGAAAGTTATTGCGATAGTTAGACTCTTTTAGTTGCTTGGGAATCGTCGTTTGAAGATGGGTATGTGAAACTGCGAAAAAAATTTTGAGAGCGGAGGACGGCTGCCGAAAGTCCGCGTAAAAACGCCCCCCGGGCCTAAAGTTTCACCGTGCAAAATCTCCGGTGATGTTATTATGAAACTAGAATATATTCCGCAGATTCTGAAAGTTATTGCGATAGTTAGACTCTTTTAGTTGCTTGGGAATCGTCGTTTAAAGATGGGCATGTGAAACTGCGAAAAAAATTTTGAGAGCGCAGGACGGCTGCCGAAAGTCCGCGTAAAAACGCCCCCCGGGCCTAAAGTTTCACCGTGCAAAATCTCCGGTGATGTTATTATGAAACTAGAATATATTCCGCAGATTCTGAAAGTTATTGCGATAGTTAGACTCTTTTAGTTGCTTAGGAATCGTCGTTTAAAGATGGGCATGTGAAACTGCGAAAAAAATTTTGAGAGCGCAGGACGGCTGCCGAAAGTCCGCGTAAAAACGCCCCCCGGGCCTAAAGTTTCACCGTGCAAAATCTCCGGTGATGTTATTATGAAACTAGAATATATTCCGCAGATTCTGAAAGTTATTGCGATAGTTAGACTCTTTTAGTTGCTTGGGAATCGTCGTTTGAAGATGGGCATGTGAAACTGCGAAAAAAATTTTGAGAGCGGAGGACGGCTGCCGAAAGTCCGCGTAAAAACGCCCCCCGGGCCTAAAGTTTCACCGTGCAAAATCTCCGGTGATGTTATTATGAAACTAGAATATATTCCGCAGATTCTGAAAGTTATTGCGATAGTTAGACTCTTTTAGTTGCTTGGGAATCGTCGTTTAAAGATGGGCATGTGAAACTGCGAAAAAAATTTTGAGAGCGCAGGACGGCTGCCGAAAGTCCGCGTAAAAACGCCCCCCGGGCCTAAAGTTTCACCGTGCAAAATCTCCGGTGATGTTATTATGAAACTAGAATATATTCCGCAGATTCTGAAAGTTATTGCGATAGTTAGACTCTTTTAGTTGCTTGGGAATCGTCGTTTAAAGATGGGCATGTGAAACTGCGAAAAAAATTTTGAGAGCGCAGGACGGCTGCCGAAAGTCCGCGTAAAAACGCCCCCCGGGCCTAAAGTTTCACCGTGCAAAATCTCCGGTGATGTTATTATGAAACTAGAATATATTCCGCAGATTCTGAAAGTTATTGCGATAGTTAGACTCTTTTAGTTGCTTGGGAATCGTCGTTTAAAGATGGGCATGTGAAACTGCGAAAAAAATTTTGAGAGCGCAGGACGGCTGCCGAAAGTCCGCGTAAAAACGCCCCCCGGGCCTAAAGTTTCACCGTGCAAAATCTCCAGTGATGTTATTATGAAACTAGAATATATTCCGCAGATTCTGAAAGTTATTGCGATAGTTAGACTCTTTTAGTTGCTTGGGAATCGTCGTTTGAAGATGGGCATGTGAAACTGCGAAAAAAATTTTGAGAGCGGAGGACGGCTGCCGAAAGTCCGCGTAAAACGCCCCCCGGGCCTAAAGTTTCACCGTGCAAAATCTCCGGTGATGTTATTATGAAACTAGAATATATTCCGCAGATTCTGAAAGTTATTGCGATAGTTAGACTCTTTTAGTTGCTTGGGAATCGTCGTTTAAAGATGGGCATGTGAAACTGCGAAAAAAATTTTGAGAGCGCAGGACGGCTGCCGAAAGTCCGCGTAAAAACGCCCCCCGGGCCTAAAGTTTCACCGTGCAAAATCTCCGGTGATGTTATTATGAAACTAGAATATATTCCGCAGATTCTGAAAGTTATTGCGATAGTTAGACTCTTTTAGTTGCTTGGGAATCGTCGTTTAAAGATGGGCATGTGAAACTGCGAAAAAAATTTTGAGAGCGCAGGACGGCTGCCGAAAGTCCGCGTAAAAACGCCCCCCGGGCCTAAAGTTTCACCGTGCAAAATCTCCGGTGATGTTATTATGAAACTAGAATATATTCCGCAGATTCTGAAAGTTATTGCGATAGTTAGACTCTTTTAGTTGCTTGGGAATCGTCGTTTGAAGATGGGCATGTGAAACTGCGAAAAAAATTTTGAGAGCGGAGGACGGCTGCCGAAAGTCCGCGTAAAAACGCCCCCCGGGCCTAAAGTTTCACCGTGCAAAATCTCCGGTGACGTTATTATGAAACTAGAATATATTCCGCAGATTCTGAAAGTTATTGCGATAGTTAGACTCTTTTAGTTGCTTGGGAATCATCGTTTAAAGATGGGCATGTGAAACTGCGAAAAAAATTTTGAGAGCGCAGGACGGCTGCCGAAAGTCCGCGTAAAAACGCCCCCCGGGCCTAAAGTTTCACCGTGCAAAATCTCCGGTGATGTTATTATGAAACTAGAATATATTCCGCAGATTCTGAAAGTTATTGCGATAGTTAGACTCTTTTAGTTGCTTGGGAATCGTCGTTTAAAGATGGGCATGTGAAACTGCGAAAAAAATTTTGAGAGCGCAGGACGGCTGCCGAAAGTCCGCGTAAAAACGCCCCCCGGGCCTAAAGTTTCACCGTGCAAAATCTCCGGTGACGTTATTATGAAACTAGAATATATTCCGCAGATTCTGAAAGTTATTGCGATAGTTAGACTCTTTTAGTTGCTTGGGAATCGTCGTTTGAAGATGGGCATGTGAAACTGCGAAAAAAAGTTTGAGAGCGGAGGACGGCTGCCGAAAGTCCGCGTAAAAACGCCCCCCGGGCCTAAAGTTTCACCGTGCAAAATCTCCGGTGATGTTATTATGAAACTAGAATATATTCCGCAGATTCTGAAAGTTATTGCGATAGTTAGACTCTTTTAGTTGCTTGGGAATCGTCGTTTAAAGATGGGCATGTGAAACTGCGAAAAAAATTTTGAGAGCGCAGGACGGCTGCCGAAAGTCCGCGTAAAAACGCCCCCCGGGCCTAAAGTTTCACCGTGCAAAATCTCCGGTGATGTTATTATGAAACTAGAATATATTCCGCAGATTCTGAAAGTTATTGCGATAGTTAGACTCTTTTAGTTGCTTGGGAATCGTCGTTTAAAGATGGGCATGTGAAACTGCGAAAAAAATTTTGAGAGCGCAGGACGGCTGCCGAAAGTCCGCGTAAAAACGCCCCCCGGGCCTAAAGTTTCACCGTGCAAAATCTCCGGTGATGTTATTATGAAACTAGAATATATTCCGCAGATTCTGAAAGTTATTGCGATAGTTAGACTCTTTTAGTTGCTTGGGAATCGTCGTTTGAAGATGGGCATGTGAAACTGCGAAAAAAATTTTGAGAGCGGAGGACGGCTGCCGAAAGTCCGCGTAAAAACGCCCCCCGGGCCTAAAGTTTCACCGTGCAAAATCTCCGGTGATGTTATTATGAAACTAGAATATATTCCGCAGATTCTGAAAGTTATTGCGATAGTTAGACTCTTTTAGTTGCTTGGGAATCGTCGTTTAAAGATGGGCATGTGAAACTGCGAAAAAAATTTTGAGAGCGCAGGACGGCTGCCGAAAGTCCGCGTAAAAACGCCCCCCGGGCCTAAAGTTTCACCGTGCAAAATCTCCGGTGATGTTATTATGAAACTAGAATATATTCCGCAGATTCTGAAAGTTATTGCAATAGTTAGACTCTTTTAGTTGCTTGGGAATCGTCGTTTGAAGATGGGCATGTGAAACTGCGAAAAAAACTTTGAGAGCGGAGGACGGCTGCCGAAAGTCCGCGTAAAAACGCCCCCCGGGCCTAAAGTTTCACCGTGCAAAATCTCCAGTGATGTTATTATGAAACTAGAATATATTCCGCAGATTCTGAAAGTTATTGCGATAGTTAGACTCTTTTAGTTGCTTGGGAATCGTCGTTTGAAGATGGGCATGTGAAACTGCGAAACAAATTTTGAGAGCGGAGGACGGCTGCCGAAAGTCCGCGTAAAACGCCCCCCGGGCCTAAAGTTTCACCGTGCAAAATCTCCGGTGATGTTATTATGAAACTAGAATATATTCCGCAGATTCTGAAAGTTATTGCGATAGTTAGACTCTTTTAGTTGCTTGGGAATCGTCGTTTAAAGATGGGCATGTGAAACTGCGAAAAAAATTTTGAGAGCGCAGGACGGCTGCCGAAAGTCCGCGTAAAAACGCCCCCCGGGCCTAAAGTTTCACCGTGCAAAATCTCCGGTGATGTTATTATGAAACTAGAATATATTCCGCAGATTCTGAAAGTTATTGCGATAGTTAGACTCTTTTAGTTGCTTGGGAATCGTCGTTTAAAGATGGGCATGTGAAACTGCGAAAAAAATTTTGAGAGCGCAGGACGGCTGCCGAAAGTCCGCGTAAAAACGCCCCCCGGGCCTAAAGTTTCACCGTGCAAAATCTCCGGTGATGTTATTATGAAACTAGAATATATTCCGCAGATTCTGAAAGTTATTGCGATAGTTAGACTCTTTTAGTTGCTTGGGAATCGTCGTTTGAAGATGGGCATGTGAAACTGCGAAAAAAATTTTGAGAGCGAAGGACGGCTGCCGAAAGTCCGCGTAAAAACGCCCCCCGGGCCTAAAGTTTCACCGTGCAAAATCTCCGGTGACGTTATTATGAAACTAGAATATATTCCGCAGATTCTGAAAGTTATTGCGATAGTTAGACTCTTTTAGTTGCTTGGGAATCGTCGTTTAAAGATGGGCATGTGAAACTGCGAAAAAAATTTTGAGAGCGCAGGACGGCTGCCGAAAGTCCGCGTAAAAACGCCCCCCGGACCTAAAGTTTCACCGTGCAAAATCTCCGGTGATGTTATTATGAAACTAGAATATATTCCGCAGATTCTGAAAGTTATTGCGATAGTTAGACTCTTTTAGTTGCTTGGGAATCGTCGTTTGAAGATGGGCATGTGAAACTGCGAAAAAAATTTTGAGAGCGGAGGACGGCTGCCGAAAGTCCGCGTAAAAACGCCCCCCGGGCCTAAAGTTTCACCGTGCAAAATCTCCGGTGATGTTATTATGAAACTAGAATATATTCCGCAGATTCTGAAAGTTATTGCGATAGTTAGACTCTTTTAGTTGCTTGGGAATCGTCGTTTAAAGATGGGCATGTGAAACTGCGAAAAAAATTTTGAGAGCGCAGGACGGCTGCCGAAAGTCCGCGTAAAAACGCCCCCCGGGCCTAAAGTTTCACCGTGCAAAATCTCCGGTGATGTTATTATGAAACTAGAATATATTCCGCAGATTCTGAAAGTTATTGCGATAGTTAGACTCTTTTAGTTGCTTGGGAATCGTCGTTTGAAGATGGGCATGTGAAACTGCGAAAAAAATTTTGAGAGCGGAGGACGGCTGCCGAAAGTCCGCGTAAAAACGCCCCCCGGGCCTAAAGTTTCACCGTGCAAAATCTCCGGTGATGTTATTATGAAACTAGAATATATTCCGCAGATTCTGAAAGTTATTGCGATAGTTAGACTCTTTTAGTTGCTTGGGAATCGTCGTTTGAAGATGGGCATGTGAAACTGCGAAAAAAAATTTGAGAGCGGAGGACGGCTGCCGAAAGTCCGCGTAAAAACGCCCCCCGGGCCTAAAGTTTCACCGTGCAAAATCTCCGGTGATGTTATTATGAAACTAGAATATATTCCGCAGATTCTGAAAGTTATTGCGATAGTTAGACTCTTTTAGTTGCTTGGGAATCGTCGTTTAAAGATGGGCATGTGAAACTGCGAAAAAAATTTTGAGAGCGCAGGACGGCTGCCGAAAGTCCGCGTAAAAACGCCCCCCGGGCCTAAAGTTTCACCGTGCAAAATCTCCGGTGATGTTATTATGAAACTAGAATATATTCCGCAGATTCTGAAAGTTATTGCGATAGTTAGACTCTTTTAGTTGCTTGGGAATCGTCGTTTGAAGATGGGCATGTGAAACTGCGAAAAAAATTTTGAGAGCGGAGGACGGCTGCCGAAAGTCCGCGTAAAAACGCCCCCCGGGCCTAAAGTTTCACCGTGCAAAATCTCCGGTGATGTTATTATGAAACTAGAATATATTCCGCAGATTCTGAAAGTTATTGCGATAGTTAGACTCTTTTAGTTGCTTGGGAATCGTCGTTTAAAGATGGGCATGTGAAACTGCGAAAAAAATTTTGAGAGCGCAGGACGGCTGCCGAAAGTCCGCGTAAAAACGCCCCCCGGGCCTAAAGTTTCACCGTGCAAAATCTCCGGTGATGTTATTATGAAACTAGAATATATTCCGCAGATTCTGAAAGTTATTGCGATAGTTAGACTCTTTTAGTTGCTTGGGAATCGTCGTTTAAAGATGGGCATGTGAAACTGCGAAAAAAATTTTGAGAGCGCAGGACGGCTGCCGAAAGTCCGCGTAAAAACGCCCCCCGGGCCTAAAGTTTCACCGTGCAAAATCTCCGGTGATGTTATTATGAAACTAGAATATATTCCGCAGATTCTGAAAGTTATTGCGATAGTTAGACTCTTTTAGTTGCTTGGGAATCGTCGTTTGAAGATGGGCATGTGAAACTGCGAAAAAAATTTTGAGAGCGGAGGACGGCTGCCGAAAGTCCGCGTAAAAACGCCCCCCGGGCCTAAAGTTTCACCGTGCAAAATCTCCGGTGATGTTATTATGAAACTAGAATATATTCCGCAGATTCTGAAAGTTATTGCGATAGTTAGACTCTTTTAGTTGCTTGGGAATCGTCGTTTAAAGATGGGCATGTGAAACTGCGAAAAAAATTTTGAGAGCGCAGGACGGCTGCCGAAAGTCCGCGTAAAAACGCCCCCCGGGCCTAAAGTTTCACCGTGCAAAATCTCCGGTGATGTTATTATGAAACTAGAATATATTCCGCAGATTCTGAAAGTTATTGCGATAGTTAGACTCTTTTAGTTGCTTGGGAATCGTCGTTTGAAAATGGGCATGTGAAACTGCGAAAAAAATTTTGAGAGCGGAGGACGGCTGCCGAAAGTCCGCGTAAAAACGCCCCCCGGGCCTAAAGTTTCACCGTGCAAAATCTCCGGTGATGTTATTATGAAACTAGAATATATTCCGCAGATTCTGAAAGTTATTGCGATAGTTAGACTCTTTTAGTTGCTTGGGAATCGTCGTTTAAAGATGGGCATGTGAAACTGCGAAAAAAATTTTGAGAGCGCAGGACGGCTGCCGAAAGTCCGCGTAAAAACGCCCCCCGGGCCTAAAGTTTCACCGTGCAAAATCTCCGGTGATGTTATTATGAAACTAGAATATATTCCGCAGATTCTGAAAGTTATTGCGATAGTTAGACTCTTTTAGTTGCTTGGGAATCGTCGTTTGAAGATGGGCATGTGAAACTGCGAAAAAAATTTTGAGAGCGGAGGACGGCTGCCGAAAGTCCGCGTAAAAACGCCCCCCGGGCCTAAAGTTTCACCGTGCAAAACGTGCAAATCTCCGGTGATGTTATTATGAAACTAGAATATATTCCGCAGATTCTGAAAGTTATTGCGATAGTTAGACTCTTTTAGTTGCTTGGGAATCGTCGTTTAAAGATGGCATGTGAAACTGCGAAAAAAATTTTGAGAGCGGAGGACGGCTGCCGAAAGTCCGCGTAAAAACGCCCCCCGGGCCTAAAGTTTCACCGTGCAAATCTCCGGTGATGTTATTATGAAAACTAGAATATATTCCGCAGATTCTGAAAGTTATTGCGATAGTTAGACTCTTTTAGTTGCTTGGGAATCGTCGTTTAAAGATGGGCATGTGAAACTGCGAAAAAAATTTTGAGAGCGCAGGACGGCTGCCGAAAGTCCGCGTAAAAACGCCCCCCCGGGCCTAAAGTTTCACCGTGCAAAATCTCCGGTGATGTTATTATGAAACTAGAATATATTCCGCAGATTCTGAAAGTTATTGCGATAGTTAGACTCTTTTAGTTGCTTGGGAATCGTCGTTTGAAGATGGGCATGTGAAACTGCGAAAAAATTTTGAGAGCGGAGGACGGCTGCCGAAAGTCCGCGTAAAAACGCCCCCCGGGCCTAAAGTTTCACCGTGCAAAATCTCCGGTGATGTTATTATGAAACTAGAATATATTCCGCAGATTCTGAAAGTTATTGCGATAGTTAGACTCTTTTAGTTGCTTGGGAATCGTCGTTTAAAGATGGGCATGTGAAACTGCGAAAAAATTTTGAGAGCGCAGGACGGCTGCCGAAAGTCCGCGTAAAAACGCCCCCGGGCCTAAAGTTTCACCGTGCAAAATCTCCGGTGATGTTATTATGAAACTAGAATATATTCCGCAGATTCTGAAAGTTATTGCGATAGTTAGACTCTTTTAGTGCTTGGGAATCGTCGTTTGAAGATGGGCATGTGAAACTGCGAAAAAAATTTTGAGAGCGGAGGACGACTGCCGAAAGTCCGCGTAAAAACGCCCCCCGGGCCTAAAGTTTCACCGTGCAAAATCTCCGGTGATGTTATTATGAAACTAGAATATATTCCGCAGATTCTGAAAGTTATTGCGATAGTTAGACTCTTTTAGTTGCTTGGGAATCGTCGTTTAAAGATGGGCATGTGAAACTGCGAAAAAAATTTTGAGAGCGCAGGACGGCTGCCGAAAGTCCGCGTAAAAACGCCCCCCGGGCCTAAAGTTTCACCGTGCAAAATCTCCGGTGATGTTATTATGAAACTAGAATATATTCCGCAGATTCTGAAAGTTATTGCGATAGTTAGACTCTTTTAGTTGCTTGGGAATCGTCGTTTGAAGATGGGCATGTGAAACTGCGAAAAAAATTTTGAGAGCGGAGGACGGCTGCCGAAAGTCCGCGTAAAAACGCCCCCCGGGCCTAAAGTTTCACGTGCAAAATCTCCGGTGATGTTATTATGAAACTAGAATATATTCCGCAGATTCTGAAAGTTATTGCGATAGTTAGACTCTTTTAGTTGCTTGGGAATCGTCGTTTGAAGATGGGCATGTGAAACTGCGAAAAAAATTTTGAGAGCGGAGGACGGCTGCCGAAAGTCCGCGTAAAAACGCCCCCCGGGCCTAAAGTTTCACCGTGCAAAATCTCCGGTGATGTTATTATGAAACTAGAATATATTCCGCAGATTCTGAAAGTTATTGCGATAGTTAGACTCTTTTAGTTGCTTGGGAATCGTCGTTTAAAGATGGGCATGTGAAACTGCGAAAAAAATTTTGAGAGCGCAGGACGGCTGCCGAAAGTCCGCGTAAAAACGCCCCCCGGGCCTAAAGTTTCACCGTGCAAAATCTCCGGTGATGTTATTATGAAACTAGAATATATTCCGCAGATTCTGAAAGTTATTGCGATAGTTAGACTCTTTTAGTTGCTTGGGAATCGTCGTTTGAAGATGGGCATGTGAAACTGCGAAAAAAATTTTGAGAGCGGAGGACGGCTGCCGAAAGTCCGCGTAAAAACGCCCCCCGGGCCTAAAGTTTCACCGTGCAAAATCTCCGGTGATGTTATTATGAAACTAGAAAATATTCCGCAGATTCTGAAAGTTATTGCGATAGTTAGACTCTTTTAGTTGCTTGGGAATCGTCGTTTAAAGATGGGCATGTGAAACTGCGAAAAAAATTTTGAGAGCGCAGGACGGCTGCCGAAAGTCCGCGTAAAAACGCCCCCCGGGCCTAAAGTTTCACCGTGCAAAATCTCCGGTGATGTTATTATGAAACTAGAATATATTCCGCAGATTCTGAAAGTTATTGCGATAGTTAGACTCTTTTAGTTGCTTGGGAATCGTCGTTTGAAGATGGGCATGTGAAACTGCGAAAAAAATTTTGAGAGCGGAGGACGGCTGCCGAAAGTCCGCGTAAAAACGCCCCCCGGGCCTAAAGTTTCACCGTGCAAAATCTCCGGTGATGTTATTATGAAACTAGAATATATTCCGCAGATTCTGAAAGTTATTGCGATAGTTAGACTCTTTTAGTTGCTTGGGAATCGTCGTTTAAAGATGGGCATGTGAAACTGCGAAAAAAATTTTGAGAGCGGAGGACGGCTGCCGAAAGTCCGCGTAAAAACGCCCCCCGGGCCTAAAGTTTCACCGTGCAAAATCTCCGGTGATGTTATTATGAAACTAGAATATATTCCGCAGATTCTGAAAGTTATTGCGATAGTTAGACTCTTTTAGTTGCTTGGGAATCGTCGTTTTAAAGATGGGCATGTGAAACTGCGAAAAAAATTTTGAGAGCGCAGGACGGCTGCCGAAAGTCCGCGTAAAAACGCCCCCCGGGCCTAAAGTTTCACCGTGCAAAATCTCCGGTGATGTTATTATGAAACTAGAATATATTCCGCAGATTCTGAAAGTTATTGCGATAGTTAGACTCTTTTAGTTGCTTGGGAATCGTCGTTTGAAGATGGGCATGTGAAACTGCGAAAAAATTTTGAGAGCGGAGGACGGCTGCCGAAAGTCCGCGTAAAAACGCCCCCCGGGCCTAAAGTTTCACCGTGCAAAATCTCCGGTGATGTTATTATGAAACTAGAATATATTCCGCAGATTCTGAAAGTTATTGCGATAGTTAGACTCTTTTAGTTGCTTGGGAATCGTCGTTTAAAGATGGGCATGTGAAACTGCGAAAAAAATTTTGAGAGCGCAGGACGGCTGCCGAAAGTCCGCGTAAAAACGCCCCCCGGGCCTAAAGTTTCACCGTGCAAAATCTCCGGTGATGTTATTATGAAACTAGAATATATTCCGCAGATTCTGAAAGTTATTGCGATAGTTAGACTCTTTTAGTTGCTTGGGAATCGTCGTTTGAAGATGGGCATGTGAAACTGCGAAAAAAATTTTGAGAGCGGAGGACGGCTGCCGAAAGTCCGCGTAAAAACGCCCCCCGGGCCTAAAGTTTCACCGTGCAAAATCTCCGGTGATGTTATTATGAAACTAGAATATATTCCGCAGATTCTGAAAGTTATTGCGATAGTTAGACTCTTTTAGTTGCTTGGGAATCGTCGTTTGAAGATGGGCATGTGAAACTGCGAAAAAAATTTTGAGAGCGGAGGACGGCTGCCGAAAGTCCGCGTAAAAACGCCCCCCGGGCCTAAAGTTTCACCGTGCAAAATCTCCGGTGATGTTATTATGAAACTAGAATATATTCCGCAGATTCTGAAAGTTATTGCGATAGTTAGACTCTTTTAGTTGCTTGGGAATCGTCGTTTAAAGATGGGCATGTGAAACTGCGAAAAAAATTTTGAGAGCGCAGGACGGCTGCCGAAAGTCCGCGTAAAAACGCCCCCCGGGCCTAAAGTTTCACCGTGCAAAATCTCCGGTGATGTTATTATGAAACTAGAATATATTCCGCAGATTCTGAAAGTTATTGCGATAGTTAGACTCTTTTAGTTGCTTGGGAATCGTCGTTTGAAGATGGGCATGTGAAACTGCGAAAAAAATTTTGAGAGCGGAGGACGGCTGCCGAAAGTCCGCGTAAAAACGCCCCCCGGGCCTAAAGTTTCACCGTGCAAAATCTCCGGTGATGTTATTATGAAACTAGAATATATTCCGCAGATTCTGAAAGTTATTGCGATAGTTAGACTCTTTTAGTTGCTTGGGAATCGTCGTTTGAAGATGGGCATGTGAAACTGCGAAAAAAATTTTGAGAGCGGAGGACGGCTGCCGAAAGTCCGCGTAAAAACGCCCCCCGGGCCTAAAGTTTCACCGTGCAAATCTCCGGTGATGTTATTATGAAACTAGAATATATTCCGCAGATTCTGAAAGTTATTGCGATAGTTAGACTCTTTTAGTTGCTTGGGAATCGTCGTTTAAAGATGGGCATGTGAAACTGCGAAAAAAATTTTGAGAGCGGAGGACGGCTGCCGAAAGTCCGCGTAAAAACGCCCCCCGGGCCTAAAGTTTCACCGTGCAAAATCTCCGGTGATGTTATTATGAAACTAGAATATATTCCGCAGATTCTGAAAGTTATTGCGATAGTTAGACTCTTTTAGTTGCTTGGAATCGTCGTTTAAAGATGGGCATGTGAAACTGCGAAAAAATTTTGAGAGCGCAGGACGGCTGCCGAAAGTCCGCGTAAAAACGCCCCCCGGGCCTAAAGTTTCACCGTGCAAAATCTCCGGTGATGTTATTATGAAACTAGAATATATTCCGCAGATTCTGAAAGTTATTGCGATAGTTAGACTCTTTTAGTTGCTTGGGAATCGTCGTTTGAAGATGGGCATGTGAAACTGCGAAAAAAATTTTGAGAGCGGAGGACGGCTGCCGAAAGTCCGCGTAAAAACGCCCCCCGGGCCTAAAGTTTCACCGTGCAAAATCTCCGGTGATGTTATTATGATACTAGAATATATTCCGCAGATTCTGAAAGTTATTGCGATAGTTAGACTCTTTTAGTTGCTTGGGAATCGTCGTTTAAAGATGGGCATGTGAAACTGCGAAAAAAATTTTGAGAGCGCAGGACGGCTGCCGAAAGTCCGCGTAAAAACGCCCCCCGGGCCTAAAGTTTCACCGTGCAAAATCTCCGGTGATGTTATTATGAAACTAGAATATATTCCGCAGATTCTGAAAGTTATTGCGATAGTTAGACTCTTTTAGTTGCTTGGGAATCGTCGTTTGAAGATGGGCATGTGAAACTGCGAAAAAAATTTTGAGAGCGGAGGACGGCTGCCGAAAGTCCGCGTAAAAACGCCCCCCGGGCCTAAAGTTTCACCGTGCAAAATCTCCGGTGATGTTATTATGAAACTAGAATATATTCCGCAGATTCTGAAAGTTATTGCGATAGTTAGACTCTTTTAGTTGCTTGGGAATCGTCGTTTAAAGATGGGCATGTGAAACTGCGAAAAAAATTTTGAGAGCGGAGGACGGCTGCCGAAAGTCCGCGTAAAAACGCCCCCCGGGCCTAAAGTTTCACCGTGCAAAATCTCCGGTGATGTTATTATGAAACTAGAATATATTCCGCAGATTCTGAAAGTTATTGCGATAGTTAGACTCTTTTAGTTGCTTGGGAATCGTCGTTTAAAGATGGGCATGTGAAAACTGCGAAAAAAATTTTGAGAGCGCAGGACGGCTGCCGAAAGTCCGCGTAAAAACGCCCCCGGGCCTAAAGTTTCACCGTGCAAAATCTCCGGTGATGTTATTATGAAACAAGAATATATTCCGCAGATTCTGAAAGTTATTGCGATAGTTAGACTCTTTTAGTTGCTTGGGAATCGTCGTTTGAAGATGGGCATGTGAAACTGCGAAAAAAATTTTGAGAGCGGAGGACGGCTGCCGAAAGTCCGCGTAAAAACGCCCCCCGGGCCTAAAGTTTCACCGTGCAAAATCTCCGGTGATGTTATTATGAAACTAGAATATATTCCGCAGATTCTGAAAGTTATTGCGATAGTTAGACTCTTTTAGTTGCTTGGGAATCGTCGTTTAAAGATGGGCATGTGAAACTGCGAAAAAAATTTTGAGAGCGCAGGACGGCTGCCGAAAGTCCGCGTAAAAACGCCCCCCGGGCCCTAAAGTTTCACCGTGCAAAATCTCCGATGATGTTATTATGAAACTAGAATATATTCCGCAGATTCTGAAAGTTATTGCGATAGTTAGACTCTTTTAGTTGCTTGGGAATCGTCGTTTAAAGATGGGCATGTGAAACTGCGAAAAAAATTTTGAGAGCGCAGGACGGCTGCCGAAAGTCCGCGTAAAAACGCCCCCCGGGCCTAAAGTTTCACCGTGCAAAATCTCCGGTGATGTTATTATGAAACTAGAATATATTCCGCAGATTCTGAAAGTTATTGCGATAGTTAGACTCTTTTAGTTGCTTGGGAATCGTCGTTTGAAGATGGGCATGTGAAACTGCGAAAAAATTTTGAGAGCGGAGGACGGCTGCCGAAAGTCCGCGTAAAAACGCCCCCCGGGCCTAAAGTTTCACCGTGCAAAATCTCCGGTGATGTTATTATGAAACTAGAATATATTCCGCAGATTCTGAAAGTTATTGCGATAGTTAGACTCTTTTAGTTGCTTGGGAATCGTCGTTTAAAGATGGGCATGTGAAACTGCGAAAAAAATTTTGAGAGCGCAGGACGGCTGCCGAAAGTCCGCGTAAAAACGCCCCCCGGGGCCTAAAGTTTCACCGTGCAAAATCTCCGGTGATGTTATTATGAAACTAGAATATATTCCGCAGATTCTGAAAGTTATTGCGATAGTTAGACTCTTTTAGTTGCTTGGGAATCGTCGTTTGAAGATGGGCATGTGAAACTGCGAAAAAAATTTTGAGAGCGGAGGACGGCTGCCGAAAGTCCGCGTAAAAACGCCCCCCGGGCCTAAAGTTTCACCGTGCAAAATCTCCTGTGATGTTATTATGAAACTAGAATATATTCCGCAGATTCTGAAAGTTATTGCGATAGTTAGACTCTTTTAGTTGCTTGGGAATCGTCGTTTAAAGATGGGCATGTGAAACTGCGAAAAAAATTTTGAGAGCGGAGGACGGCTGCCGAAAGTCCGCGTAAAAACGCCCCCCGGGCCTAAAGTTTCACCGTGCAAAATCTCCGGTGATGTTATTATGAAACTAGAATATATTCCGCAGATTCTGAAAGTTATTGCGATAGTTAGACTCTTTTAGTTGCTTGGGAATCGTCGTTTAAAGATGGGCATGTGAAACTGCGAAAAAAATTTTGAGAGCGCAGGACGGCTGCCGAAAGTCCGCGTAAAAACGCCCCCCGGGCCTAAAGTTTCACCGTGCAAAATCTCCGGTGATGTTATTATGAAACTAGAATATATTCCGCAGATTCTGAAAGTTATTGCGATAGTTAGACTCTTTTAGTTGCTTGGGAATCGTCGTTTGAAGATGGGCATGTGAAACTGCGAAAAAATTTTGAGAGCGGAGGACGGCTGCCGAAAGTCCGCGTAAAAACGCCCCCCGGGCCTAAAGTTTCACCGTGCAAAATCTCCGGTGATGTTATTATGAAACTAGAATATATTCCGCAGATTCTGAAAGTTATTGCGATAGTTAGACTCTTTTAGTTGCTTGGGAATCGTCGTTTAAAGATGGGCATGTGAAACTGCGAAAAAAATTTTGAGAGCGCAGGACGGCTGCCGAAAGTCCGCGTAAAAACGCCCCCCGGGCCTAAAGTTTCACCGTGCAAAATCTCCGGTGATGTTATTATGAAACTAGAATATATTCCGCAGATTCTGAAAGTTATTGCGATAGTTAGACTCTTTTAGTTGCTTGGGAATCGTCGTTTGAAGATGGGCATGTGAAACTGCGAAAAAAATTTTGAGAGCGGAGGACGGCTGCCGAAAGTCCGCGTAAAAACGCCCCCCGGGCCTAAAGTTTCACCGTGCAAAATCTCCGGTGATGTTATTATGAAACTAGAATATATTCCGCAGATTCTGAAAGTTATTGCGATAGTTAGACTCTTTTAGTTGCTTGGGAATCGTCGTTTGAAGATGGGCATGTGAAACTGCGAAAAAAATTTTGAGAGCGGAGGACGGCTGCCGAAAGTCCGCGTAAAAACGCCCCCCGGGCCTAAAGTTTCACCGTGCAAAATCTACGGTGATGTTATTATGAAACTAGAATATATTCCGCAGATTCTGAAAGTTATTGCGATAGTTAGACTCTTTTAGTTGCTTGGGAATCGTCGTTTAAAGATGGGCATGTGAAACTGCGAAAAAAATTTTGAGAGCGCAGAGACGGCTGCCGAAAGTCCGCGTAAAAACGCCCCCCGGGCCTAAAGTTTCACCGTGCAAAATCTCCGGTGATGTTATTATGAAACTAGAATATATTCCGCAGATTCTGAAAGTTATTGCGATAGTTAGACTCTTTTAGTTGCTTGGGAATCGTCGTTTGAAGATGGGCATGTGAAACTGCGAAAAAAATTTGAGAGCGGAGGACGGCTGCCGAAAGTCCGCGTAAAAACGCCCCCCGGGCCTAAAGTTTCACCGTGCAAAATCTCCGGTGATGTTATTATGAAACTAGAATATATTCTGCAGATTCTGAAAGTTATTGCGATAGTTAGACTCTTTTAGTTGCTTGGGAATCGTCGTTTAAAGATGGGCATGTGAAACTGCGAAAAAAATTTTGAGAGCGCAGGACGGCTGCCGAAAGTCCGCGTAAAAACGCCCCCCGGGCCTAAAGTTTCACCGTGCAAAATCTCCGGTGATGTTATTATGAAACTAGAATATATTCCGCAGATTCTGAAAGTTATTGCGATAGTTAGACTCTTTTAGTTGCTTGGGAATCGTCGTTTAAAGATGGGCATGTGAAACTGCGAAAAAAATTTTGAGAGCGCAGGACGGCTGCCGAAAGTCCGCGTAAAAACGCCCCCCGGGCCTAAAGTTTCACCGTGCAAAATCTCCGGTGATGTTATTATGAAACTAGAATATATTCCGCAGATTCTGAAAGTTATTGCGATAGTTAGACTCTTTTAGTTGCTTGGGAATCGTCGTTTGAAGATGGGCATGTGAAACTGCGAAAAAAATTTTGAGAGCGGAGGACGGCTGCCGAAAGTCCGCGTAAAAACGCCCCCCGGGCCTAAAGTTTCACCGTGCAAAATCTCCGGTGATGTTATTATGAAACTAGAATATATTCCGCAGATTCTGAAAGTTATTGCGATAGTTAGACTCTTTTAGTTGCTTGGGAATCGTCGTTTAAAGATGGGCATGTGAAACTGCGAAAAAAATTTTGAGAGCGCAGGACGGCTGCCGAAAGTCCGCGTAAAAACGCCCCCCGGGCCTAAAGTTTCACCGTGCAAAATCTCCGGTGATGTTATTATGAAACTAGAATATATTCCGCAGATTCTGAAAGTTATTGCGATAGTTAGACTCTTTTAGTTGCTTGGGAATCGTCGTTTGAAGATGGGCATGTGAAACTGCAAAAAAATTTTGAGAGCGGAGGACGGCTGCTGAAAGTCCGCGTAAAAACGCCCCCCGGGCCTAAAGTTTCACCGTGCAAAATCTCCGGTGATGTTATTATGAAACTAGAATATATTCCGCAGATTCTGAAAGTTATTGCGATAGTTAGACTCTTTTAGTTGCTTGGGAATCGTCGTTTAAAGATGGGCATGTGAAACTGCGAAAAAAATTTTGAGAGCGCAGGACGGCTGCCGAAAGTCCGCGTAAAAACGCCCCCGGGCCTAAAGTTTCACCGTGCAAAATCTCCGGTGATGTTATTATGAAACTAGAATATATTCCGCAGATTCTGAAAGTTATTGCGATAGTTAGACTCTTTTAGTTGCTTGGGAATCGTCGTTTGAAGATGGGCATGTGAAACTGCGAAAAAAATTTTGAGAGCGGAGGACGGCTGCCGAAAGTCCGCGTAAAAACGCCCCCCGGGCCTAAAGTTTCACCGTGCAAAATCTCCGGTGATGTTATTATGAAACTAGAATATATTCCGCAGATTCTGAAAGTTATTGCGATAGTTAGACTCTTTTAGTTGCTTGGGAATCGTCGTTTAAAGATGGGCATGTGAAACTGCGAAAAAAATTTTGAGAGCGCAGGACGGCTGCCGAAAGTCCGCGTAAAAACGCCCCCGGGCCTAAAGTTTCACCGTGCAAAATCTCCGGTGATGTTATTATGAAACTAGAATATATTCCGCAGATTCTGAAAGTTATTGCGATAGTTAGACTCTTTTAGTTGCTTGGGAATCGTCGTTTGAAGATGGGCATGTGAAACTGCGAAAAAAATTTTGAGAGCGGAGGACGGCTGCCGAAAGTCCGCGTAAAAACGCCCCCCGGGCCTAAAGTTTCACCGTGCAAAATCTCCGGTGATGTTATTATGAAACTAGAATATATTCCGCAGATTCTGAAAGTTATTGCGATAGTTAGACTCTTTTAGTTGCTTGGGAATCGTCGTTTAAAGATGGGCATGTGAAACTGCGAAAAAAATTTTGAGAGCGGAGGACGGCTGCCGAAAGTCCGCGTAAAAACGCCCCCCGGGCCTAAAGTTTCACCGTGCAAAATCTCCGGTGATGTTATTATGAAACTAGAATATATTCCGCAGATTCTGAAAGTTATTGCGATAGTTAGACTCTTTTAGTTGCTTGGGAATCGTCGTTTAAAGATGGGCATGTGAAACTGCGAAAAAATTTTGAGAGCGCAGGACGGCTGCCGAAAGTCCGCGTAAAAACGCCCCCCGGGCCTAAAGTTTCACCGTGCAAAATCTCCGGTGATGTTATTATGAAACTAGAATATATTCCGCAGATTCTGAAAGTTATTGCGATAGTTAGACTCTTTTAGTTGCTTGGGAATCGTCGTTTGAAGATGGGCATGTGAAACTGCGAAAAAAATTTTGAGAGCGGAGGACGGCTGCCGAAAGTCCGCGTAAAAACGCCCCCGGGCCTAAAGTTTCACCGTGCAAAATCTCCGGTGATGTTATTATGAAACTAGAATATATTCCGCAGATTCTGAAAGTTATTGCGATAGTTAGACTCTTTTAGTTGCTTGGGAATCGTCGTTTAAAGATGGGCATGTGAAACTGCGAAAAAAATTTTGAGAGCGCAGGACGGCTGCCGAAAGTCCGCGTAAAAACGCCCCCCGGGCCTAAAGTTTCACCGTGCAAAATCTCCGGTGATGTTATTATGAAACTAGAATATATTCCGCAGATTCTGAAAGTTATTGCGATAGTTAGACTCTTTTAGTTGCTTGGGAATCGTCGTTTGAAGATGGGCATGTGAAACTGCGAAAAAAATTTTGAGAGCGGAGGACGGCTGCCGAAAGTCCGCGTAAAAAACGCCCCCCGGGCCTAAAGTTTCACCGTGCAAAATCTCCGGTGATGTTATTATGAAACTAGAATATATTCCGCAGATTCTGAAAGTTATTGCGATAGTTAGACTCTTTTAGTTGCTTGGGAATCGTCGTTTAAAGATGGGCATGTGAAACTGCGAAAAAAATTTTGAGAGCGGAGGACGGCTGCCGAAAGTCCGCGTAAAAACGCCCCCCGGGCCTAAAGTTTCACCGTGCAAAATCTCCGGTGATGTTATTATGAAACTAGAATATATTCCGCAGATTCTGAAAGTTATTGCGATAGTTAGACTCTTTTAGTTGCTTGGGAATCGTCGTTTGAAGATGGGCATGTGAAACTGCGAAAAAAATTTTGAGAGCGCAGGACGGCTGCCGAAAGTCCGCGTAAAAACGCCCCCGGGCCTAAAGTTTCACCGTGCAAAATCTCCGGTGATGTTATTATGAAACTAGAATATATTCCGCAGATTCTGAAAGTTATTGCGATAGTTAGACTCTTTTAGTTGCTTGGGAATCGTCGTTTGAAGATGGGCATGTGAAACTGCGAAAAAAATTTTGAGAGCGGAGGACGGCTGCCGAAAGTCCGCGTAAAAACGCCCCCCGGGCCTAAAGTTTCACCGTGCAAAATCTCCGGTGATGTTATTATGAAACTAGAATATATTCCGCAGATTCTGAAAGTTATTGCGATAGTTAGACTCTTTTAGTTGCTTGGGAATCGTCGTTTAAAGATGGGCATGTGAAACTGCGAAAAAAATTTTGAGAGCGGAGGACGGCTGCCGAAAGTCCGCGTAAAAACGCCCCCCGGGCCTAAAGTTTCACCGTGCAAAATCTCCGGTGATGTTATTATGAAACTAGAATATATTCCGCAGATTCTGAAAGTTATTGCGATAGTTAGACTCTTTAGTTGCTTGGGAATCGTCGTTTAAAGATGGGCATGTGAAACTGCGAAAAAATTTTGAGAGCCCGAGGACGGCTGCCGAAAGTCCGCGTAAAAACGCCCCCCGGGCCTAAAGTTTCACCGTGCAAAATCTCCGGTGATGTTATTATGAAACTAGAATATATTCCGCAGATTCTGAAAGTTATTGCGATAGTTAGACTCTTTTAGTTGCTTGGGAATCGTCGTTTGAAGATGGGCATGTGAAACTGCGAAAAAAATTTTGAGAGCGGAGGACGGCTGCCGAAAGTCCGCGTAAAAACGCCCCCGGGCCTAAAGTTTCACCGTGCAAAATCTCCGGTGATGTTATTATGAAACTAGAATATATTCCGCAGATTCTGAAAGTTATTGCGATAGTTAGACTCTTTTAGTTGCTTGGGAATCGTCGTTTAAAGATGGGCATGTGAAACTGCGAAAAAAATTTTGAGAGCGCAGGACGGCTGCCGAAAGTCCGCGTAAAAACGCCCCCCGGGCCTAAAGTTTCACCGTGCAAAATCTCCGGTGATGTTATTATGAAACTAGAATATATTCCGCAGATTCTGAAAGTTATTGCGATAGTTAGACTCTTTTAGTTGCTTGGGAATCGTCGTTTGAAGATGGGCATGTGAAACTGCGAAAAAAATTTTGAGAGCGGAGGACGGCTGCCGAAAGTCCGCGTAAAAACGCCCCCGGGCCTAAAGTTTCACCGTGCAAAATCTCCGGTGATGTTATTATGAAACTAGAATATATTCCGCAGATTCTGAAAGTTATTGCGATAGTTAGACTCTTTTAGTTGCTTGGGAATCGTCGTTTAAAGATGGGCATGTGAAACTGCGAAAAAAATTTTGAGAGCGGAGGACGGCTGCCGAAAGTCCGCGTAAAAACGCCCCCCGGGCCTAAAGTTTCACCGTGCAAAATCTCCGGTGATGTTATTATGAAACTAGAATATATTCCGCAGATTCTGAAAGTTATTGCGATAGTTAGACTCTTTTAGTTGCTTGGGAATCGTCGTTTAAAGATGGGCATGTGAAACTGCGAAAAAAATTTTGAGAGCGCAGGACGGCTGCCGAAAGTCCGCGTAAAAACGCCCCCCGGGCCTAAAGTTTCACCGTGCAAAATCTCCGGTGATGTTATTATGAAACTAGAATATATTCCGCAGATTCTGAAAGTTATTGCGATAGTTAGACTCTTTTAGTTGCTTGGGAATCGTCGTTTGAAGATGGGCATGTGAAACTGCGAAAAAATTTTGAGAGCGGAGGACGGCTGCCGAAAGTCCGCGTAAAAACGCCCCCCGGGCCTAAAGTTTCACCGTGCAAAATCTCCGGTGATGTTATTATGAAACTAGAATATATTCCGCAGATTCTGAAAGTTATTGCGATAGTTAGACTCTTTTAGTTGCTTGGGAATCGTCGTTTAAAGATGGGCATGTGAAACTGCGAAAAAAATTTTGAGAGCGCAGGACGGCTGCCGAAAGTCCGCGTAAAAACGCCCCCCGGGCCTAAAGTTTCACCGTGCAAAATCTCCGGTGATGTTATTATGAAACTAGAATATATTCCGCAGATTCTGAAAGTTATTGCGATAGTTAGACTCTTTTAGTTGCTTGGGAATCGTCGTTTGAAGATGGGCATGTGAAACTGCGAAAAAAATTTTGAGAGCGGAGGACGGCTGCCGAAAGTCCGCGTAAAAACGCCCCCCGGGCCTAAAGTTTCACCGTGCAAAATCTCCGGTGATGTTATTATGAAACTAGAATATATTCCGCAGATTCTGAAAGTTATTGCGATAGTTAGACTCTTTTAGTTGCTTGGGAATCGTCGTTTAAAGATGGGCATGTGAAACTGCGAAAAAAATTTTGAGAGCGGAGGACGGCTGCCGAAAGTCCGCGTAAAAACGCCCCCCGGGCCTAAAGTTTCACCGTGCAAAATCTCCGGTGATGTTATTATGAAACTAGAATATATTCCGCAGATTCTGAAAGTTATTGCGATAGTTAGACTCTTTTAGTTGCTTGGGAATCGTCGTTTAAAGATGGGCATGTGAAACTGCGAAAAAATTTTGAGAGCGCAGGACGGCTGCCGAAAGTCCGCGTAAAAACGCCCCCGGGCCTAAAGTTTCACCGTGCAAAATCTCCGGTGATGTTATTATGAAACTAGAATATATTCCGCAGATTCTGAAAGTTATTGCGATAGTTAGACTCTTTTAGTTGCTTGGGAATCGTCGTTTGAAGATGGGCATGTGAAACTGCGAAAAAAATTTTGAGAGCGGAGGACGGCTGCCGAAAGTCCGCGTAAAAACGCCCCCGGGCCTAAAGTTTCACCGTGCAAAATCTCCGGTGATGTTATTATGAAACTAGAATATATTCCGCAGATTCTGAAAGTTATTGCGATAGTTAGACTCTTTTAGTTGCTTGGGAATCGTCGTTTAAAGATGGGCATGTGAAACTGCGAAAAAAATTTTGAGAGCGCAGGACGGCTGCCGAAAGTCCGCGTAAAAACGCCCCCCGGGCCTAAAGTTTCACCGTGCAAAATCTCCGGTGATGTTATTATGAAACTAGAATATATTCCGCAGATTCTGAAAGTTATTGCGATAGTTAGACTCTTTTAGTTGCTTGGGAATCGTCGTTTGAAGATGGGCATGTGAAACTGCGAAAAAAATTTTGAGAGCGGAGGACGGCTGCCGAAAGTCCGCGTAAAAACGCCCCCCGGGCCTAAAGTTTCACCGTGCAAAATCTCCGGTGATGTTATTATGAAACTAGAATATATTCCGCAGATTCTGAAAGTTATTGCGATAGTTAGACTCTTTTAGTTGCTTGGGAATCGTCGTTTGAAGATGGGCATGTGAAACTGCGAAAAAAATTTTGAGAGCGGAGGACGGCTGCCGAAAGTCCGCGTAAAAACGCCCCCCGGGCCTAAAGTTTCACCGTGCAAAATCTCCGGTGATGTTATTATGAAACTAGAATATATTCCGCAGATTCTGAAAGTTATTGCGATAGTTAGACTCTTTTAGTTGCTTGGGAATCGTCGTTTAAAGATGGGCATGTGAAACTGCGAAAAAAATTTTGAGAGCGCAGGACGGCTGCCGAAAGTCCGCGTAAAAACGCCCCCCGGGCCTAAAGTTTCACCGTGCAAAATCTCCGGTGATGTTATTATGAAACTAGAATATATTCCGCAGATTCTGAAAGTTATTGCGATAGTTAGACTCTTTTAGTTGCTTGGGAATCGTCGTTTGAAGATGGGCATGTGAAACTGCGAAAAAATTTTGAGAGCGGAGGACGGCTGCCGAAAGTCCGCGTAAAAACGCCCCCCGGGCCTAAAGTTTCACCGTGCAAAATCTCCGGTGATGTTATTATGAAACTAGAATATATTCCGCAGATTCTGAAAGTTATTGCGATAGTTAGACTCTTTTAGTTGCTTGGGAATCGTCGTTTAAAGATGGGCATGTGAAACTGCGAAAAAAATTTTGAGAGCGCAGGACGGCTGCCGAAAGTCCGCGTAAAAACGCCCCCCGGGCCTAAAGTTTCACCGTGCAAAATCTCCGGTGATGTTATTATGAAACTAGAATATATTCCGCAGATTCTGAAAGTTATTGCGATAGTTAGACTCTTTTAGTTGCTTGGGAATCGTCGTTTGAAGATGGGCATGTGAAACTGCGAAAAAAATTTTGAGAGCGGAGGACGGCTGCCGAAAGTCCGCGTAAAAACGCCCCCCGGGCCTAAAGTTTCACCGTGCAAAATCTCCGGTGATGTTATTATGAAACTAGAATATATTCCGCAGATTCTGAAAGTTATTGCGATAGTTAGACTCTTTTAGTTGCTTGGGAATCGTCGTTTAAAGATGGGCATGTGAAACTGCGAAAAAAATTTTGAGAGCGGAGGACGGCTGCCGAAAGTCCGCGTAAAAACGCCCCCGGGCCTAAAGTTTCACCGTGCAAAATCTCCGGTGATGTTATTATGAAACTAGAATATATTCCGCAGATTCTGAAAGTTATTGCGATAGTTAGACTCTTTTAGTTGCTTGGGAATCGTCGTTTAAAGATGGGCATGTGAAACTGCGAAAAAATTTTGAGAGCGCAGGACGGCTGCCGAAAGTCCGCGTAAAAACGCCCCCCGGGCCTAAAGTTTCACCGTGCAAAATCTCCGGTGATGTTATTATGAAACTAGAATATATTCCGCAGATTCTGAAAGTTATTGCGATAGTTAGACTCTTTTAGTTGCTTGGGAATCGTCGTTTGAAGATGGGCATGTGAAACTGCGAAAAAAATTTGAGAGCGGAGGACAGCTGCCGAAAGTCCGCGTAAAAACGCCCCCCGGGCCTAAAGTTTCACCGTGCAAAATCTCCGGTGATGTTATTATGAAACTAGAATATATTCCGCAGATTCTGAAAGTTATTGCGATAGTTAGACTCTTTTAGTTGCTTGGGAATCGTCGTTTAAAGATGGGCATGTGAAACTGCGAAAAAAATTTTGAGAGCGCAGGACGGCTGCCGAAAGTCCGCGTAAAAACGCCCCCCGGGCCTAAAGTTTCACCGTGCAAAATCTCCGGTGATGTTATTATGAAACTAGAATATATTCCGCAGATTCTGAAAGTTATTGCGATAGTTAGACTCTTTTAGTTGCTTGGGAATCGTCGTTTGAAGATGGGCATGTGAAACTGCGAAAAAAATTTTGAGAGCGGAGGACGGCTGCCGAAAGTCCGCGTATAAACGCCCCCCGGGCCTAAAGTTTCACCGTGCAAAATCTCCGGTGATGTTATTATGAAACTAGAATATATTCCGCAGATTCTGAAAGTTATTGCGATAGTTAGACTCTTTTAGTTGCTTGGGAATCGTCGTTTAAAGATGGGCATGTGAAACTGCGAAAAAAATTTTGAGAGCGCAGGACGGCTGCCGAAAGTCCGCGTAAAAACGCCCCCCGGGCCTAAAGTTTCACCGTGCAAAATCTCCGGTGATGTTATTATGAAACTAGAATATATTCCGCAGATTCTGAAAGTTATTGCGATAGTTAGACTCTTTTAGTTGCTTGGGAATCGTCGTTTGAAGATGGGCATGTGAAACTGCGAAAAAAATTTTGAGAGCGGAGGACGGCTGCCGAAAGTCCGCGTAAAAAACGCCCCCCGGGCCTAAAGTTTCACCGTGCAAAATCTCCGGTGATGTTATTATGAAACTAGAATATATTCCGCAGATTCTGAAAGTTATTGCGATAGTTAGACTCTTTTAGTTGCTTGGGAATCGTCGTTTAAAGATGGGCATGTGAAACTGCGAAAAAAATTTTGAGAGCGCAGGACGGCTGCCGAAAGTCCGCGTAAAAACGCCCCCCGGGCCTAAAGTTTCACCGTGCAAAATCTCCGGTGATGTTATTATGAAACTAGAATATATTCCGCAGATTCTGAAAGTTATTGCGATAGTTAGACTCTTTTAGTTGCTTGGGAATCGTCGTTTGAAGATGGGCATGTGAAACTGCGAAAAAAATTTTGAGAGCGGAGGACGGCTGCCGAAAGTCCGCGTAAAAACGCCCCCCGGGCCTAAAGTTTCACCGTGCAAAATCTCCGGTGATGTATTATGAAACTAGAATATATTCCGCAGATTCTGAAAGTTATTGCGATAGTTAGACTCTTTTAGTTGCTTGGGAATCGTCGTTTAAAGATGGGCATGTGAAACTGCGAAAAAAATTTTGAGAGCGCAGGACGGCTGCCGAAAGTCCGCGTAAAAACGCCCCCCGGGCCTAAAGTTTCACCGTGCAAAATCTCCGGTGATGTTATTATGAAACTAGAATATATTCCGCAGATTCTGAAAGTTATTGCGATAGTTAGACTCTTTTAGTTGCTTGGGAATCGTCGTTTGAAGATGGGCATGTGAAACTGCGAAAAAAATTTTGAGAGCGCAGGACGGCTGCCGAAAGTCCGCGTAAAAACGCCCCCCGGGCCTAAAGTTTCACCGTGCAAAATCTCCGGTGATGTTATTATGAAACTAGAATATATTCCGCAGATTCTGAAAGTTATTGCGATAGTTAGACTCTTTTAGTTGCTTGGGAATCGTCGTTTGCGAAGATGGGCATGTGAAACTGCGAAAAAAATTTTGAGAGCGGAGGACGGCTGCCGAAAGTCCGCGTAAAAACGCCCCCCGGGCCTAAAGTTTCACCGTGCAAAATCTCCGGTGATGTTATTATGAAACTAGAATATATTCCGCAGATTCTGAAAGTTATTGCGATAGTTAGACTCTTTTAGTTGCTTGGGAATCGTCGTTTAAAGATGGGCATGTGAAACTGCGAAAAAAATTTTGAGAGCGCAGGACGGCTGCCGAAAGTCCGCGTAAAAACGCCCCCCGGGCCTAAAGTTTCACCGTGCAAAATCTCCGGTGATGTTATTATGAAACTAGAATATATTCCGCAGATTCTGAAAGTTATTGCGATAGTTAGACTCTTTTAGTTGCTTGGGAATCGTCGTTTGAAGATGGGCATGTGAAACTGCGAAAAAAATTTTGAGAGCGGAGGACGGCTGCCGAAAGTCCGCGTAAAAACGCCCCCCGGGCCTAAAGTTTCACCGTGCAAAATCTCCGGTGATGTTATTATGAAACTAGAATATATTCCGCAGATTCTGAAAGTTATTGCGATAGTTAGACTCTTTTAGTTGCTTGGGAATCGTCGTTTAAAGATGGGCATGTGAAACTGCGAAAAAAATTTTGAGAGCGCAGGACGGCTGCCGAAAGTCCGCGTAAAAACGCCCCCCGGGCCTAAAGTTTCACCGTGCAAAATCTCCGGTGATGTTATTATGAAACTAGAATATATTCCGCAGATTCTGAAAGTTATTGCGATAGTTAGACTCTTTTAGTTGCTTGGGAATCGTCGTTTGAAGATGGGCATGTGAAACTGCGAAAAAAATTTTGAGAGCGGAGGACGGCTGCCGAAAGTCCGCGTAAAAACGCCCCCCGGGCCTAAAGTTTCACCGTGCAAAATCTCCGGTGATGTTATTATGAAACTAGAATATATTCCGCAGATTCTGAAAGTTATTGCGATAGTTAGACTCTTTTAGTTGCTTGGGAATCGTCGTTTAAAGATGGGCATGTGAAACTGCGAAAAAAATTTTGAGAGCGCAGGACGGCTGCCGAAAGTCCGCGTAAAAACGCCCCCCGGGCCTAAAGTTTCACCGTGCAAAATCTCCGGTGATGTTATTATGAAACTAGAATATATTCCGCAGATTCTGAAAGTTATTGCGATAGTTAGACTCTTTTAGTTGCTTGGGAATCGTCGTTTGAAGATGGGCATGTGAAACTGCGAAAAAAATTTTGAGAGCGGAGGACGGCTGCCGAAAGTCCGCGTAAAAACGCCCCCCGGGCCTAAAGTTTCACCGTGCAAAATCTCCGGTGATGTTATTATGAAACTAGAATATATTCCGCAGATTCTGAAAGTTATTGCGATAGTTAGACTCTTTTAGTTGCTTGGGAATCGTCGTTTAAAGATGGGCATGTGAAACTGCGAAAAAAATTTTGAGAGCGCAGGACGGCTGCCGAAAGTCCGCGTAAAAACGCCCCCCGGGCCTAAAGTTTCACCGTGCAAAATCTCCGGTGATGTTATTATGAAACTAGAATATATTCCGCAGATTCTGAAAGTTATTGCGATAGTTAGACTCTTTTAGTTGCTTGGGAATCGTCGTTTGAAGATGGGCATGTGAAACTGCGAAAAAAAATTTTGAGAGCGGAGGACGGCTGCCGAAAGTCCGCGTAAAAACGCCCCCCGGGCCTAAAGTTTCACCGTGCAAAATCTCCGGTGATGTTATTATGAAACTAGAATATATTCCGCAGATTCTGAAAGTTATTGCGATAGTTAGACTCTTTTAGTTGCTTGGGAATCGTCGTTTAAAGATGGGCATGTGAAACTGCGAAAAAAATTTTGAGAGCGCAGGACGGCTGCCGAAAGTCCGCGTAAAAACGCCCCCCGGGCCTAAAGTTTCACCGTGCAAAATCTCCGGTGATGTTATTATGAAACTAGAATATATTCCGCAGATTCTGAAAGTTATTGCGATAGTTAGACTCTTTTAGTTGCTTGGGAATCGTCGTTTAAAGATGGGCATGTGAAACTGCGAAAAAAATTTTGAGAGCGCAGGACGGCTGCCGAAAGTCCGCGTAAAAACGCCCCCCGGGCCTAAAGTTTCACCGTGCAAAATCTCCGGTGATGTTATTATGAAACTAGAATATATTCCGCAGATTCTGAAAGTTATTGCGATAGTTAGACTCTTTTAGTTGCTTGGGAATCGTCGTTTGAAGATGGGCATGTGAAACTGCGAAAAAAATTTTGAGAGCGGAGGACGGCTGCCGAAAGTCCGCGTAAAAACGCCCCCCGGGCCTAAAGTTTCACCGTGCAAAATCTCCGGTGATGTTATTATGAAACTAGAATATATTCCGCAGATTCTGAAAGTTATTGCGATAGTTAGACTCTTTTAGTTGCTTGGGAATCGTCGTTTAAAGATGGGCATGTGAAACTGCGAAAAAAATTTTGAGAGCGCAGGACGGCTGCCGAAAGTCCGCGTAAAAACGCCCCCCGGGCCTAAAGTTTCACCGTGCAAAATCTCCGGTGATGTTATTATGAAACTAGAATATATTCCGCAGATTCTGAAAGTTATTGCGATAGTTAGACTCTTTTAGTTGCTTGGGAATCGTCGTTTGAAGATGGGCATGTGAAACTGCGAAAAAAATTTTGAGAGCGGAGGACGGCTGCCGAAAGTCCGCGTAAAAACGCCCCCCGGGCCTAAAGTTTCACCGTGCAAAATCTCCGGTGATGTTATTATGAAACTAGAATATATTCCGCAGATTCTGAAAGTTATTGCGATAGTTAGACTCTTTTAGTTGCTTGGGAATCGTCGTTTAAAGATGGGCATGTGAAACTGCGAAAAAAATTTTGAGAGCGCAGGACGGCTGCCGAAAGTCCGCGTAAAAACGCCCCCCGGGCCTAAAGTTTCACCGTGCAAAATCTCCGGTGATGTTATTATGAAACTAGAATATATTCCGCAGATTCTGAAAGTTATTGCGATAGTTAGACTCTTTTAGTTGCTTGGGAATCGTCGTTTGAAGATGGGCATGTGAAACTGCGAAAA
The DNA here is from genome assembly GCA_963930645.1 of Salticus scenicus. Classification (NCBI taxonomy): domain Eukaryota; kingdom Metazoa; phylum Arthropoda; class Arachnida; order Araneae; family Salticidae; genus Salticus; species Salticus scenicus. Next base: position 40,824 of record CAWVNO010001455.1, read on the forward strand.
AAATTTTGAGAGCGGAGGACGGCTGCCGAAAGTCCGCGTAAAAACGCCCCCCGGGCCTAAAGTTTCACCGTGCAAAATCTCCGGTGATGTTATTATGAAACTAGAATATATTCCGCAGATTCTGAAAGTTATTGCGATAGTTAGACTCTTTTAGTTGCTTGGGAATCGTCGTTTAAAGATGGGCATGTGAAACTGCGAAAAAAATTTTGAGAGCGCAGGACGGCTGCCGAAAGTCCGCGTAAAAACGCCCCCCGGGCCTAAAGTTTCACCGTGCAAAATCTCCGGTGATGTTATTATGAAACTAGAATATATTCCGCAGATTCTGAAAGTTATTGCGATAGTTAGACTCTTTTAGTTGCTTGGGAATCGTCGTTTGAAGATGGGCATGTGAAACTGCGAAAAAAATTTTGAGAGCGGAGGACGGCTGCCGAAAGTCCGCGTAAAAACGCCCCCCGGGCCTAAAGTTTCACCGTGCAAAATCTCCGGTGATGTTATTATGAAACTAGAATATATTCCGCAGATTCTGAAAGTTATTGCGATAGTTAGACTCTTTTAGTTGCTTGGGAATCGTCGTTTAAAGATGGGCATGTGAAACTGCGAAAAAAATTTTGAGAGCGCAGGACGGCTGCCGAAAGTCCGCGTAAAAACGCCCCCCGGGCCTAAAGTTTCACCGTGCAAAATCTCCGGTGATGTTATTATGAAACTAGAATATATTCCGCAGATTCTGAAAGTTATTGCGATAGTTAGACTCTTTTAGTTGCTTGGGAATCGTCGTTTAAAGATGGGCATGTGAAACTGCGAAAAAAATTTTGAGAGCGGAGGACGGCTGCCGAAAGTCCGCGTAAAAACGCCCCCCGGGCCTAAAGTTTCACCGTGCAAAATCTCCGGTGATGTTATTATGAAACTAGAATATATTCCGCAGATTCTGAAAGTTATTGCGATAGTTAGACTCTTTTAGTTGCTTGGGAATCGTCGTTTAAAGATGGGCATGTGAAACTGCGAAAAAAATTTTGAGAGCGCAGGACGGCTGCCGAAAGTCCGCGTAAAAACGCCCCCCGGGCCTAAAGTTTCACCGTGCAAAATCTCCGGTGATGTTATTATGAAACTAGAATATATTCCGCAGATTCTGAAAGTTATTGCGATAGTTAGACTCTTTTAGTTGCTTGGGAATCGTCGTTTAAAGATGGGCATGTGAAACTGCGAAAAAATTTTGAGAGCGCAGGACGGCTGCCGAAAGTCCGCGTAAAAACGCCCCCCGGGCCTAAAGTTTCACCGTGCAAAATCTCCGGTGATGTTATTATGAAACTAGAATATATTCCGCAGATTCTGAAAGTTATTGCGATAGTTAGACTCTTTTAGTTGCTTGGGAATCGTCGTTTGAAGATGGGCATGTGAAACTGCGAAAAAAATTTTGAGAGCGCAGGACGGCTGCCGAAAGTCCGCGTAAAAACGCCCCCCGGGCCTAAAGTTTCACCGTGCAAAATCTCCGGTGATGTTATTATGAAACTAGAATATATTCCGCAGATTCTGAAAGTTATTGCGATAGTTAGACTCTTTTAGTTGCTTGGGAATCGTCGTTTAAAGATGGGCATGTGAAACTGCGAAAAAAATTTTGAGAGCGCAGGACGGCTGCCGAAAGTCCGCGTAAAAACGCCCCCCGGGCCTAAAGTTTCACCGTGCAAAATCTCCGGTGATGTTATTATGAAACTAGAATATATTCCGCAGATTCTGAAAGTTATTGCGATAGTTAGACTCTTTTAGTTGCTTGGGAATCGTCGTTTGAAGATGGGCATGTGAAACTGCGAAAAAAATTTTGAGAGCGGAGGACGGCTGCCGAAAGTCCGCGTAAAAACGCCCCCCGGGCCTAAAGTTTCACCGTGCAAAATCTCCGGTGATGTTATTATGAAACTAGAATATATTCCGCAGATTCTGAAAGTTATTGCGATAGTTAGACTCTTTTAGTTGCTTGGGAATCGTCGTTTAAAGATGGGCATGTGAAACTGCGAAAAAAATTTTGAGAGCGCAGGACGGCTGCCGAAAGTCCGCGTAAAAACGCCCCCCGGGCCTAAAGTTTCACCGTGCAAAATCTCCGGTGATGTTATTATGAAACTAGAATATATTCCGCAGATTCTGAAAGTTATTGCGATAGTTAGACTCTTTTAGTTGCTTGGGAATCGTCGTTTAAAGATGGGCATGTGAAACTGCGAAAAAAATTTTGAGAGCGGAGGACGGCTGCCGAAAGTCCGCGTAAAAACGCCCCCCGGGCCTAAAGTTTCACCGTGCAAAATCTCCGGTGATGTTATTATGAAACTAGAATATATTCCGCAGATTCTGAAAGTTATTGCGATAGTTAGACTCTTTTAGTTGCTTGGGAATCGTCGTTTGAAGATGGGCATGTGAAACTGCGAAAAAAATTTTGAGAGCGCAGGACGGCTGCCGAAAGTCCGCGTAAAAACGCCCCCCGGGCCTAAAGTTTCACCGTGCAAAATCTCCGGTGATGTTATTATGAAACTAGAATATATTCCGCAGATTCTGAAAGTTATTGCGATAGTTAGACTCTTTTAGTTGCTTGGGAATCGTCGTTTGAAGATGGGCATGTGAAACTGCGAAAAAAATTTTGAGAGCGGAGGACGGCTGCCGAAAGTCCGCGTAAAAACGCCCCCCGGGCCTAAAGTTTCACCGTGCAAAATCTCCGGTGATGTTATTATGAAACTAGAATATATTCCGCAGATTCTGAAAGTTATTGCGATAGTTAGACTCTTTTAGTTGCTTGGGAATCGTCGTTTGAAGATGGGCATGTGAAACTGCGAAAAAAATTTTGAGAGCGCAGGACGGCTGCCGAAAGTCCGCGTAAAAACGCCCCCCGGGCCTAAAGTTTCACCGTGCAAAATCTCCGGTGATGTTATTATGAAACTAGAATATATTCCGCAGATTCTGAAAGTTATTGCGATAGTTAGACTCTTTTAGTTGCTTGGGAATCGTCGTTTGAAGATGGGCATGTGAAACTGCGAAAAAAATTTTGAGAGCGGAGGACGGCTGCCGAAAGTCCGCGTAAAAACGCCCCCCGGGCCTAAAGTTTCACCGTGCAAAATCTCCGGTGATGTTATTATGAAACTAGAATATATTCCGCAGATTCTGAAAGTTATTGCGATAGTTAGACTCTTTTAGTTGCTTGGGAATCGTCGTTTAAAGATGGGCATGTGAAACTGCGAAAAAAATTTTGAGAGCGCAGGACGGCTGCCGAAAGTCCGCGTAAAAACGCCCCCCGGGCCTAAAGTTTCACCGTGCAAAATCTCCGGTGATGTTATTATGAAACTAGAATATATTCCGCAGATTCTGAAAGTTATTGCGATAGTTAGACTCTTTTAGTTGCTTGGGAATCGTCGTTTAAAGATGGGCATGTGAAACTGCGAAAAAAATTTTGAGAGCGCAGGACGGCTGCCGAAAGTCCGCGTAAAAACGCCCCCCGGGCCTAAAGTTTCACCGTGCAAAATCTCCGGTGATGTTATTATGAAACTAGAATATATTCCGCAGATTCTGAAAGTTATTGCGATAGTTAGACTCTTTTAGTTGCTTGGGAATCGTCGTTTAAAGATGGGCATGTGAAACTGCGAAAAAAATTTTGAGAGCGCAGGACGGCTGCCGAAAGTCCGCGTAAAAACGCCCCCCGGGCCTAAAGTTTCACCGTGCAAAATCTCCGGTGATGTTATTATGAAACTAGAATATATTCCGCAGATTCTGAAAGTTATTGCGATAGTTAGACTCTTTTAGTTGCTTGGGAATCGTCGTTTGAAGATGGGCATGTGAAACTGCGAAAAAAATTTTGAGAGCGGAGGACGGCTGCCGAAAGTCCGCGTAAAAACGCCCCCCGGGCCTAAAGTTTCACCGTGCAAAATCTCCGGTGATGTTATTATGAAACTAGAATATATTCCGCAGATTCTGAAAGTTATTGCGATAGTTAGACTCTTTTAGTTGCTTGGGAATCGTCGTTTAAAGATGGGCATGTGAAACTGCGAAAAAAATTTTGAGAGCGCAGGACGGCTGCCGAAAGTCCGCGTAAAAACGCCCCCCGGGCCTAAAGTTTCACCGTGCAAAATCTCCGGTGATGTTATTATGAAACTAGAATATATTCCGCAGATTCTGAAAGTTATTGCGATAGTTAGACTCTTTTAGTTGCTTGGGAATCGTCGTTTGAAGATGGGCATGTGAAACTGCGAAAAAAATTTTGAGAGCGGAGGACGGCTGCCGAAAGTCCGCGTAAAAACGCCCCCCGGGCCTAAAGTTTCACCGTGCAAAATCTCCGGTGATGTTATTATGAAACTAGAATATATTCCGCAGATTCTGAAAGTTATTGCGATAGTTAGACTCTTTTAGTTGCTTGGGAATCGTCGTTTAAAGATGGGCATGTGAAACTGCGAAAAAAATTTTGAGAGCGCAGGACGGCTGCCGAAAGTCCGCGTAAAAACGCCCCCCGGGCCTAAAGTTTCACCGTGCAAAATCTCCGGTGATGTTATTATGAAACTAGAATATATTCCGCAGATTCTGAAAGTTATTGCGATAGTTAGACTCTTTTAGTTGCTTGGGAATCGTCGTTTAAAGATGGGCATGTGAAACTGCGAAAAAAATTTTGAGAGCGCAGGACGGCTGCCGAAAGTCCGCGTAAAAACGCCCCCCGGGCCTAAAGTTTCACCGTGCAAAATCTCCGGTGATGTTATTATGAAACTAGAATATATTCCGCAGATTCTGAAAGTTATTGCGATAGTTAGACTCTTTTAGTTGCTTGGGAATCGTCGTTTAAAGATGGGCATGTGAAACTGCGAAAAAAATTTTGAGAGCGGAGGACGGCTGCCGAAAGTCCGCGTAAAAACGCCCCCCGGGCCTAAAGTTTCACCGTGCAAAATCTCCGGTGATGTTATTATGAAACTAGAATATATTCCGCAGATTCTGAAAGTTATTGCGATAGTTAGACTCTTTTAGTTGCTTGGGAATCGTCGTTTAAAGATGGGCATGTGAAACTGCGAAAAAAATTTTGAGAGCGCAGGACGGCTGCCGAAAGTCCGCGTAAAAACGCCCCCCGGGCCTAAAGTTTCACCGTGCAAAATCTCCGGTGATGTTATTATGAAACTAGAATATATTCCGCAGATTCTGAAAGTTATTGCGATAGTTAGACTCTTTTAGTTGCTTGGGAATCGTCGTTTGAAGATGGGCATGTGAAACTGCGAAAAAAATTTTGAGAGCGGAGGACGGCTGCCGAAAGTCCGCGTAAAAACGCCCCCCGGGCCTAAAGTTTCACCGTGCAAAATCTCCGGTGATGTTATTATGAAACTAGAATATATTCCGCAGATTCTGAAAGTTATTGCGATAGTTAGACTCTTTTAGTTGCTTGGGAATCGTCGTTTAAAGATGGGCATGTGAAACTGCGAAAAAAATTTTGAGAGCGCAGGACGGCTGCCGAAAGTCCGCGTAAAAACGCCCCCCGGGCCTAAAGTTTCACCGTGCAAAATCTCCGGTGATGTTATTATGAAACTAGAATATATTCCGCAGATTCTGAAAGTTATTGCGATAGTTAGACTCTTTTAGTTGCTTGGGAATCGTCGTTTGAAGATGGGCATGTGAAACTGCGAAAAAAATTTTGAGAGCGGAGGACGGCTGCCGAAAGTCCGCGTAAAAACGCCCCCCGGGCCTAAAGTTTCACCGTGCAAAATCTCCGGTGATGTTATTATGAAACTAGAATATATTCCGCAGATTCTGAAAGTTATTGCGATAGTTAGACTCTTTTAGTTGCTTGGGAATCGTCGTTTAAAGATGGGCATGTGAAACTGCGAAAAAAATTTTGAGAGCGCAGGACGGCTGCCGAAAGTCCGCGTAAAAACGCCCCCCGGGCCTAAAGTTTCACCGTGCAAAATCTCCGGTGATGTTATTATGAAACTAGAATATATTCCGCAGATTCTGAAAGTTATTGCGATAGTTAGACTCTTTTAGTTGCTTGGGAATCGTCGTTTGAAGATGGGCATGTGAAACTGCGAAAAAAATTTTGAGAGCGGAGGACGGCTGCCGAAAGTCCGCGTAAAAACGCCCCCCGGGCCTAAAGTTTCACCGTGCAAAATCTCCGGTGATGTTATTATGAAACTAGAATATATTCCGCAGATTCTGAAAGTTATTGCGATAGTTAGACTCTTTTAGTTGCTTGGGAATCGTCGTTTAAAGATGGGCATGTGAAACTGCGAAAAAAATTTTGAGAGCGCAGGACGGCTGCCGAAAGTCCGCGTAAAAACGCCCCCCGGGCCTAAAGTTTCACCGTGCAAAATCTCCGGTGATGTTATTATGAAACTAGAATATATTCCGCAGATTCTGAAAGTTATTGCGATAGTTAGACTCTTTTAGTTGCTTGGGAATCGTCGTTTAAAGATGGGCATGTGAAACTGCGAAAAAAATTTTGAGAGCGCAGGACGGCTGCCGAAAGTCCGCGTAAAAACGCCCCCCGGGCCTAAAGTTTCACCGTGCAAAATCTCCGGTGATGTTATTATGAAACTAGAATATATTCCGCAGATTCTGAAAGTTATTGCGATAGTTAGACTCTTTTAGTTGCTTGGGAATCGTCGTTTGAAGATGGGCATGTGAAACTGCGAAAAAAATTTTGAGAGCGGAGGACGGCTGCCGAAAGTCCGCGTAAAAACGCCCCCCGGGCCTAAAGTTTCACCGTGCAAAATCTCCGGTGATGTTATTATGAAACTAGAATATATTCCGCAGATTCTGAAAGTTATTGCGATAGTTAGACTCTTTTAGTTGCTTGGGAATCGTCGTTTAAAGATGGGCATGTGAAACTGCGAAAAAAATTTTGAGAGCGCAGGACGGCTGCCGAAAGTCCGCGTAAAAACGCCCCCCGGGCCTAAAGTTTCACCGTGCAAAATCTCCGGTGATGTTATTATGAAACTAGAATATATTCCGCAGATTCTGAAAGTTATTGCGATAGTTAGACTCTTTTAGTTGCTTGGGAATCGTCGTTTGAAGATGGGCATGTGAAACTGCGAAAAAAATTTTGAGAGCGGAGGACGGCTGCCGAAAGTCCGCGTAAAAACGCCCCCCGGGCCTAAAGTTTCACCGTGCAAAATCTCCGGTGATGTTATTATGAAACTAGAATATATTCCGCAGATTCTGAAAGTTATTGCGATAGTTAGACTCTTTTAGTTGCTTGGGAATCGTCGTTTAAAGATGGGCATGTGAAACTGCGAAAAAAATTTTGAGAGCGCAGGACGGCTGCCGAAAGTCCGCGTAAAAACGCCCCCCGGGCCTAAAGTTTCACCGTGCAAAATCTCCGGTGATGTTATTATGAAACTAGAATATATTCCGCAGATTCTGAAAGTTATTGCGATAGTTAGACTCTTTTAGTTGCTTGGGAATCGTCGTTTGAAGATGGGCATGTGAAACTGCGAAAAAAATTTTGAGAGCGGAGGACGGCTGCCGAAAGTCCGCGTAAAAACGCCCCCCGGGCCTAAAGTTTCACCGTGCAAAATCTCCGGTGATGTTATTATGAAACTAGAATATATTCCGCAGATTCTGAAAGTTATTGCGATAGTTAGACTCTTTTAGTTGCTTGGGAATCGTCGTTTAAAGATGGGCATGTGAAACTGCGAAAAAAATTTTGAGAGCGCAGGACGGCTGCCGAAAGTCCGCGTAAAAACGCCCCCCGGGCCTAAAGTTTCACCGTGCAAAATCTCCGGTGATGTTATTATGAAACTAGAATATATTCCGCAGATTCTGAAAGTTATTGCGATAGTTAGACTCTTTTAGTTGCTTGGGAATCGTCGTTTAAAGATGGGCATGTGAAACTGCGAAAAAAATTTTGAGAGCGCAGGACGGCTGCCGAAAGTCCGCGTAAAAACGCCCCCCGGGCCTAAAGTTTCACCGTGCAAAATCTCCGGTGATGTTATTATGAAACTAGAATATATTCCGCAGATTCTGAAAGTTATTGCGATAGTTAGACTCTTTTAGTTGCTTGGGAATCGTCGTTTAAAGATGGGCATGTGAAACTGCGAAAAAAATTTTGAGAGCGCAGGACGGCTGCCGAAAGTCCGCGTAAAAACGCCCCCCGGGCCTAAAGTTTCACCGTGCAAAATCTCCGGTGATGTTATTATGAAACTAGAATATATTCCGCAGATTCTGAAAGTTATTGCGATAGTTAGACTCTTTTAGTTGCTTGGGAATCGTCGTTTGAAGATGGGCATGTGAAACTGCGAAAAAAATTTTGAGAGCGGAGGACGGCTGCCGAAAGTCCGCGTAAAAACGCCCCCCGGGCCTAAAGTTTCACCGTGCAAAATCTCCGGTGATGTTATTATGAAACTAGAATATATTCCGCAGATTCTGAAAGTTATTGCGATAGTTAGACTCTTTTAGTTGCTTGGGAATCGTCGTTTAAAGATGGGCATGTGAAACTGCGAAAAAAATTTTGAGAGCGCAGGACGGCTGCCGAAAGTCCGCGTAAAAACGCCCCCCGGGCCTAAAGTTTCACCGTGCAAAATCTCCGGTGATGTTATTATGAAACTAGAATATATTCCGCAGATTCTGAAAGTTATTGCGATAGTTAGACTCTTTTAGTTGCTTGGGAATCGTCGTTTGAAGATGGGCATGTGAAACTGCGAAAAAAATTTTGAGAGCGGAGGACGGCTGCCGAAAGTCCGCGTAAAAACGCCCCCCGGGCCTAAAGTTTCACCGTGCAAAATCTCCGGTGATGTTATTATGAAACTAGAATATATTCCGCAGATTCTGAAAGTTATTGCGATAGTTAGACTCTTTTAGTTGCTTGGGAATCGTCGTTTAAAGATGGGCATGTGAAACTGCGAAAAAAATTTTGAGAGCGCAGGACGGCTGCCGAAAGTCCGCGTAAAAACGCCCCCCGGGCCTAAAGTTTCACCGTGCAAAATCTCCGGTGATGTTATTATGAAACTAGAATATATTCCGCAGATTCTGAAAGTTATTGCGATAGTTAGACTCTTTTAGTTGCTTGGGAATCGTCGTTTGAAGATGGGCATGTGAAACTGCGAAAAAAATTTTGAGAGCGGAGGACGGCTGCCGAAAGTCCGCGTAAAAACGCCCCCCGGGCCTAAAGTTTCACCGTGCAAAATCTCCGGTGATGTTATTATGAAACTAGAATATATTCCGCAGATTCTGAAAGTTATTGCGATAGTTAGACTCTTTTAGTTGCTTGGGAATCGTCGTTTAAAGATGGGCATGTGAAACTGCGAAAAAAATTTTGAGAGCGCAGGACGGCTGCCGAAAGTCCGCGTAAAAACGCCCCCCGGGCCTAAAGTTTCACCGTGCAAAATCTCCGGTGATGTTATTATGAAACTAGAATATATTCCGCAGATTCTGAAAGTTATTGCGATAGTTAGACTCTTTTAGTTGCTTGGGAATCGTCGTTTGAAGATGGGCATGTGAAACTGCGAAAAAAATTTTGAGAGCGGAGGACGGCTGCCGAAAGTCCGCGTAAAAACGCCCCCCGGGCCTAAAGTTTCACCGTGCAAAATCTCCGGTGATGTTATTATGAAACTAGAATATATTCCGCAGATTCTGAAAGTTATTGCGATAGTTAGACTCTTTTAGTTGCTTGGGAATCGTCGTTTAAAGATGGGCATGTGAAACTGCGAAAAAAATTTTGAGAGCGCAGGACGGCTGCCGAAAGTCCGCGTAAAAACGCCCCCCGGGCCTAAAGTTTCACCGTGCAAAATCTCCGGTGATGTTATTATGAAACTAGAATATATTCCGCAGATTCTGAAAGTTATTGCGATAGTTAGACTCTTTTAGTTGCTTGGGAATCGTCGTTTGAAGATGGGCATGTGAAACTGCGAAAAAAATTTTGAGAGCGGAGGACGGCTGCCGAAAGTCCGCGTAAAAACGCCCCCCGGGCCTAAAGTTTCACCGTGCAAAATCTCCGGTGATGTTATTATGAAACTAGAATATATTCCGCAGATTCTGAAAGTTATTGCGATAGTTAGACTCTTTTAGTTGCTTGGGAATCGTCGTTTAAAGATGGGCATGTGAAACTGCGAAAAAAATTTTGAGAGCGCAGGACGGCTGCCGAAAGTCCGCGTAAAAACGCCCCCCGGGCCTAAAGTTTCACCGTGCAAAATCTCCGGTGATGTTATTATGAAACTAGAATATATTCCGCAGATTCTGAAAGTTATTGCGATAGTTAGACTCTTTTAGTTGCTTGGGAATCGTCGTTTGAAGATGGGCATGTGAAACTGCGAAAAAAATTTTGAGAGCGGAGGACGGCTGCCGAAAGTCCGCGTAAAAACGCCCCCCGGGCCTAAAGTTTCACCGTGCAAAATCTCCGGTGATGTTATTATGAAACTAGAATATATTCCGCAGATTCTGAAAGTTATTGCGATAGTTAGACTCTTTTAGTTGCTTGGGAATCGTCGTTTAAAGAATGGGCATGTGAAACTGCGAAAAAAATTTTGAGAGCGCAGGACGGCTGCCGAAAGTCCGCGTAAAAACGCCCCCCGGGCCTAAAGTTTCACCGTGCAAAATCTCCGGTGATGTTATTATGAAACTAGAAATATATTCCGCAGATTCTGAAAGTTATTGCGATAGTTAGACTCTTTTAGTTGCTTGGGAATCGTCGTTTAAAGATGGGCATGTGAAACTGCGAAAAAAAATTTTGAGAGCGCAGGACGGCTGCCGAAAGTCCGCGTAAAAACGCCCCCCGGGCCTAAAGTTTCACCGTGCAAAATCTCCGGTGATGTTATTATGAAACTAGAATATATTCCGCAGATTCTGAAAGTTATTGCGATAGTTAGACTCTTTTAGTTGCTTGGGAATCGTC
>CAWVNO010001456.1:0-88826 GCA_963930645.1 Salticus scenicus
GATATTAGGGTAATTTAAAGAAGAATATATTTTATTTCCATGGTATATAATACACTCATTGTGATCTTCTTAAAAAGAAAGTGATAGTTATAGGATATATTATTAAAATCGGTAAAATGGTGATATAAGAAAAAAACCATTTTTATTTTCCTCTGCCCCCCTTAGCCCCCCCTCCCCAAGGATGGTTGACACTTGCTGTAATTTTTTCAAAAACTGTAAGTGATTATACAAACTTTCATTAAAATCAGTAAGATATTTTCTTCGATCTGGTCCTAGCCCTCCCCACCCCCCTTCCCCAGGTATATACTAAAATGATTGTTGTACCAAATCAATTGAAATTTCTAAAAATGTTATTTGAAAGTCATTCTTTAAATTCCTTATTTGATATTTACTATTTTGCGATTTGCGAATCGGAAAGGTGCCCTTTTTTCCGAGTGCCCTTTCTTCTGCGCCCTTTTTTCCGGTGCTCTTTTTTCCGGGATCCCTTGTCAACATATGGGGAAATTAACCCTCATTATTATTTATCATTACATAATACTTCTAGTTTAGATTTCGTTTTTTTTAACATTCAGAAAAATCATGGCCATTAAATTACGGCATTTTTTTCAAATATTGATTTTTTTTTTTTTTTCCTTTTCTTTCTTTAATTTTTAATATTTTATTTTGAAACTGGAAAATGCAAATTTCACTATGAAAATTTTTGAATTTTTTTCTTCAAAATGAAATCTACAGAGTAGTTAGGTAAGCTCAGAGTCACATCGAAGCCCCATATCGGTCATCATTCTAAGGACTACGCTGATAGCTAAATTCATCTTAAAAATTTCATGAAAGTAGCGGATATTTTAGTATATAAAAAGACCATTATGTATATATAGAGAGAAAAGAGAGATGTTAATTTTATTTAGTTTTTAAAAATAATGAATAAATTACAGAGTTATTTCACAAACTAATATACAGCTAAATAATTTCGATATTTAAATGTCTTTATTTATTTATTTATTTATTTATTTATTTATTTTTTTTTTGAAGTCGGAATTACACATTTATTTTCAATGTTACATACAATTGTACGTTTTTTTTTTTTTTTAATGAGAATTCATCTGCAGTGCATTTTTCATATCTCTGTATTGTGAATAGAAATTTATTATTGTTGAACTAAATAATTCAGACACTGCATTTTTGATTAAGAACATTATTCGATAAGGATTTATTTAACAAAACAGTATTAAGTGTACATTTTTTATATAGGAATTTTTGCTAGTGCTCGAATAATTTTGCTGTCGACTGTACCTAAAATGAATTCAACTGAAATATGTACCTAAAATGAATTCAACTGAAGTAAAAAATTTTCCCTGTTTCCTATTTTATTGTCCTCCGGCTGAATAAATTGGAATCATAATTATCAAAATTATTAAACATGATACTGTAATATTATATTACAAATTCTAGGAACCTTTTTTTTTTTTTTTTTTTTTTTTAAACTTAATCAAATGACAATTACTCAAAGGTGTTACCCTCTTTCACTGTAATCATCGGAAGTAAAGCCGTATTTAATTACAAATATAAGTGACAAGAATTAAAGGAAGAGAGTTTCACTCAGATTAATCACTTCATGTGAAACAAACGTAGTTAAAAATAAACATATCACCCATAATGACATATTTGCTCATAAAGAAAAAAGTGATGAAAAGCTCATCAGATATCATGTAGAGCACATCAGTCAGCGGTGAATTTTTTTTCCCATAAGGGGAACCTATTTGTCAGTTTTATTGAATCAATTACCTAGAAAGTTTCGTAGAAAAAATATCAAATTACATTCTTAAAATATTATATATCTTGTTACCGAAATCAATGTTTCCGCTCAATTTGAAACTCGATTACGATGTTTCCCGCTGTACCAATCATCGAAAAAACTCGAACACATTAGCACCCCTGGTGTTTGCCCTGCAACTCAAGTTGTCCGATTCACAATCCCAAGTATGAGTACAGCTCTCTCTACCTCCCCTTCAAAGCATATATTCTAGCCCACACAAGATGACCATTGCTGGCTTCCCACAGAGATGGTGGTCAGTCGAATAAAGACATTCGTTTCGGTTGATAATTGCCATATTCAAGTCTTTTCTCTGAAAAAAAAAGAGAGAGAGAGAGATCTTGTGCTATGTCAAACACAAGTTTAGGACTCGAGACTTCGGCAAAAAATGATAATAAAATAAGAATACTCTTCGGTCACGTTCGGAAATTTCCAAAAGCACAATTTCGCAGATGTATGATTCGATGGTGTAAGAAGAATTTCATAAATTGCGAGGGGTGTTTCCCTTGTCAGCCGTATTCTATCGTTTTCAATAACGTTGAAATGCATGACACGGGCCTGCCAACGGGGACTTCCCTGCGGCGATTTATCACCATTTAATACGATCCGTACAATTTTTGATTACGCATGGTCTTTCTTTCTCATTGTGCCGACATTTCAAACATTTTAGGATCGTAGCGGAATGAAATGTATACAGAAAGGGTATAGATCACTGGACGGAACATTTTATTATTATTATTATTTATTTATTTTTTACGAATATCGGGAATGTTTAACAGAGTGAAGAGAACCTATACGGAACGAACGAAAGACAATTCATGGAAAGAAAGATAAATTTTGTTCAGTAGTCTTCAGAAAAAAAAAAAAAAAAAAAATATATATATATATATATCAGTGGCGTATTCTCTGGGTATGCTAGGCATGCGCCACATGCCCGCTAAAAACTGTCTAAACTTCAAACAAATTTTAATTAAAAAAAAAAAAAAAATAATAATAATTTAATAGCTGATTTTATTAATCACTCGCTACCATCCATCCATTAGCCGTCATTTAATTTTCGAAAACTATTCTGAAAGAAAATGTCTTCTGTTACATAAGATAATTCTTGGAAAACATCGTTTACTGACCGGTTTCTCCGTAAGGCATGCTTCTTTTCTAAAGCATACCCTTGGATAGGGAATTTTTGTTATGGTAGGAAACATTCATTGCACTAATTTTCTCACACAAGGGGATTAACGCTCTTTAAAGGATCCAAGTCATGCTATTCATCGAGAGCTTGTCCTGTAGTTTTCCCGTACTGCTAAAGTACTAGGGATTTTCATTTTCTTATCTTCCGTAAAAGTGTTCGCATAGTCAGTGAGAACTCGTTTTTCCATTTTGTCCATCTACTCAAAGACAAGAATGACTGAATAGATTTACGATGTTGTCAGTTCAAAAATATTATTGATAAAGTAAAATTTAATGCTTTATTTTACAATGATGTAATAAAAAAACTTTTAACAAAGAAAAAAAAACTGAATTTATTTATAAATGATCACCCAACTATAAAATGAAATTTGCATAACTTTCTGAAAAAATATCTCTGTTATTTTCTGCGACAGGAAAATTACTGCTGTTTTTTTTTTTTTTTTTTTTTTTTTTACCTAAATAACTCATACCAAACGAAAACTTCCGAAAGAAATAAAATCATGATCAAAATTTTACTTATGTTGTCTTTCTACATGAGTAAAGAGAATTATCTGTCTTAAAGATTATTGTGTGTCTCTCCCTGTGTGTCTGCGTGCACTCTGGACAGTTTCACAAATAAAAAAATTAGATACCATTATTTTAATATAGTATTTCTTTTAAACAGGTAAAATGAATATCAACTATTCCTCAAGTGAAAAATTGCAATATAAAAATTGTGGTATCAAAATTTCCTTTTGTAAGAACTTGGCTCAGAAGCTAAGGCCTTTGATTACAGAGCTACAAAATGTGAAAGAGGTATAGCTTGGATATTGCAAATGCGCACCTCATCGAGATTTTTTTTTTTTTTTTTTTTTTTTGGGGGGGGGGGGGGGGTGTTACAATATCTGAATCCTCCCCCCCCCCTCCCATCCCCTCAAATTTTTCCTTTTCCTAAATTTTATTCAAATTGCCTGGCTTTTATTTTTAATCATCTCCATTCCTTAGCAATGGTTATTAGCTTATTACAGTTACTACATAGCAACGCTTTCTCTGTCTGGTGAAGCCTTTTAAAAAGCGAAGCTATCGACAGATTTTTATTTTAATTGAACAAAATAAGATATTTTATTTCAATAGTTGCCTCTTCAAGACGATTTTTTATTTGCAAAATTAAAAATTTCGTTGAAAGGGAAAAATGTTTATCATTTTTAATTTAATTTTTCTTTTCTTTTGGTATCAAATGTCAATATAATAAAAATAATTAAACTTATTACATTTTTAACTTCATTAAAATGTTCAACAATTAAGTTCATGTATAAGAACTATTTGTGGTCCGAGTTAAAGCGCTGTCACAAGCAGTGGGGACCCGGATCCGACATTGTAAGGAAGTCACTGCCATATTTTGCGTGACTTTAATGAATTTATACATATGTGTATAAAGTGATGTATAAAAAATTAGTGATTCAATTTCTTTGAAAATTCATTTTTATATAGCAACCAGTGAAGCATGCAAAGCCTACTAGTTTTTCAATAAATTATAATAAGTGGCATTTAAATAAATGCTGTCAAGATAAATTCGATAAAATACGTGTGTAAAATTATATTTATGATTTGAAGAAATTGGAAATTTACGTACTTAAATTATAAGAAATGATAATGAATTTAGAAGTATTTTTTTTTTCCACAGTTGGCTTCAGAGCATGCCCAGTTCCAAATATCACGCTACGCCACTGATATATATATATATATATATATATTTACTTTCTTCTATCTTCAATAGAAGAAAGTATTGGATTCGTAAAAATTTTCGATTTCGGGTTTTTGATGGATTTACACGTTTTGAGAGATGTAGAACACGATTTTACCATTTTTAGAAAATGTCTGTCTGTCTGTCTGTGTGTGTGTGTGTGTGTGTGACAAAATTTTGTGGCAACTGTATCTCTGGAACTACTGCACAAAATTTCACACAAATTGGTATGTAGTTGCACCTTGACATAAATTAGTGCCTATCAACTTTTGGTAAAAATCGTCTTACAGGTTGCGTTGCCATCCCGCTTTTTCTAAATTTTCAACAGGGTGATAAAGGCAAAAATTTTCAAGATGGGTATCTTTCGAAAGGTCTCGTCAGTACCTTTAAAACGAATGGTTGAACTATAAATCTGTGATAATTTAAAACAAAGTTATCGATTTTCTTTACTTTTTACGAAAAAAAAACTTAGAAAAAAAATCTTTTTTTTTTCTCTCCCCTTAATTTTATCAAACTCCCACGGTTTCCGTGTTCTGACAAACTTAAACTAATTTTTGCTTTTTCCCCCTAATTTTGTCAAAGTCCTACGGTTTTTGTGTTTTGACAAACTTTAACATATTTTTGCATTTTTCCCCTAATTTTGTCAAAGTTCCACGGTTTCCGTGTTTTGACAAACTTTGACAAACTTCTGGGTAAAATGTGAAAATTATTCTAAATTTGTCAAAACACGGAAACCGTGGAACTTTGACAAAATTGGGGGGAAAATGCAAAAATTTGTTTAAGTTTGTCAGAACACGGAAACCGTGGGAGTTTGATAGAATTAAGGGGAGAGGAAAAAAAAAAAAAAAAAAGTGGGACTTAGACAAAATTTTGGGTAAAATGTGAAAATTTGTTAAAGTCCCACTTTTTTTTTTTCCTCTCCCCTTAATTCTATGAAACTCCCACGGTTTCCGTGTTCTGACAAACTTAAACTAATTTTTGCTTTTTTCCCCTAATTTTGTCAGAGTCCCACGGTTTCCGTGTTTTGACAAACTTAGAATAATTTTCATATTTTACCCAAAATTTTGTCAAAGTCCCACTTTTTTTTTTTTTTTTTTTTTTTTTTTAATTATTGTTGCTGAGTGAATATGTATAGGAAAAGATAGAAGAAAGTCATGTGGTGGCCACAACATACTAGTTTTTACCGTGCCCTGTAATGTGTGGTATATGTCGTCTAGGCACTTTTTTGTTTCATTTGCATTCTTTATCTATGCAGTAGATTAAGTACAATAATCATAGCTTAATTTATTGGCAACAACAAGTTTTGTTTATTTATTTATTTATTTATTTTTCAGTCAAACTTCGATTTAAAATAATAAAATGCTATAATTTCTTAATGCTTTAATAAATATTTTTTTAATACATCCGCATAATATGATATTTCAAAACTATAAAACGGTTATTCCTATAGCTTAGGGCTTTGAAGCTTTATGACATTAATGATTGCAACATGCAAATTGTTCAAAACATTTGTAAATCATTCGAAACTGGTGCTGGATGAAAAAAATAAATAAATAAAAAGTTTGGAATCTACCACTATATATATGTATATATAAAAAAAAAACAGTAAATTGTTTGGAGTCAAATTCTCGTAATTATTAAGCATGAGCACCCCTTCTTCATCGACGATAAAAGTATGCACGAAAAAGCAGCATGTTTTAATAAATACTTCAGCTCTATCATTAATATCTGAATAGGTATTTTTAGGAAATCAATTGGCATAGCTACAATAGATATTAGCCTGCACAATTTATTCATATTTTTAAATGCCTAAAATAAAATAAGCATACCCAGTAATATAAAATACCTAGAAATGTATAAGAGACGAACTATATGCAAGCCTGCAAATTATATGCCAACATTAAGTTATAGGCGAACCCATAATTATTGGATGGTATTTAATTATTTCGCCCTAAAACAACAACTTTGTTGTTGTTGTTGTTACTTTCTTCTATAATCAAAAGAAGAAAGTATTGGATTCGTGAAAATTTTCGACTTCCGGTTTTCGGTGGATTTACACATTTTGAGAATCCCAGAACACGATCTGACCATTTTTAGAAAATGTCTGTGTGTGACAAAAATTTTGTGGCGACTGTATCTCGGGAACTATTGCACAGAATTTTATATAATTCTGCATAATACATAATATTATATGTATCTACATAATATTATATGTAGATGCACCTTGACTTAAATTAGTGCCTATGAACTTTTGGTGTCAACAGCTTGACAGGTGGTGCTGCTATGCAGCGATTTTCACAATTTAAGGGAAGGCTATATCTCAAGAACAACTGCACAAAAATGCATATAAATTCATATATAGATGCAACTTGATATAAGTTAGTGCTTGTCAACTTTTGGGGTCAACCGCTCGACAGGTGGCTCTGCTATGCATAGATTTCCACATTTTTAATAAAAGGCTATATCTCAGGAACTGCTGCATAAAAATGCATATAAAATTATATGTAGATACATCTTGACATAGGTTAGTGCCTATCAATTTTTGGCGTCAACTGCCTGACAGATAGCGCTGCTATGCAGCGACTTTCACAATTTAAGGGAGGGCTATATTTCAGGAAGTATTGCGCAAAATTGCATAAAAATTTATATGTGAATGCGCCTTGACATAAGTTAGAGCAAATCAACTTTTCATACTTATTGCTCAAAAGGTGGCGCTGAACGATTTTCTCGGTTTAAGGGAAAACTATATCTCAGGTTCTAATGTGTTTTTCCGGTGCCCTTTTTTCCAGATGCCCTTTTTACCAGGTGCCTTTTTTCCGGGATCCTCAAATAACACTTGATATGTGAGAGAGAAATATTGTGAGACATTATGCCAATCAAATTTGGATGTATATTTACCAATAGGTTGCGCTTTTATAGTGCAATTTTTCCCGAGAACGGGAATGCTGTATTTCATCTTCTATGGCATTTAACTTTACGAAACTTAATATATGAGATAACCATTATAAAAACACATTTTTTAAGATGTTAGTTAAAATGCCTTTCTTTGGATATTTAGTGTTGTTTTCTCTAAAAGATTAAAATCGTCTGCATGCATCATGGTAGATAAATAGTGAGTAGTGTAAAAAGGGTGATTCTGCTGCAGGGTGGAGGCGTATTGAGGCGTAGGGTGGTGGCGCGCCACCACCCTTACACCTCTACGCCTCCACCCCGCCGCAGAACACACCCTTTTTACACTACTTAGTCATCATCTTGGACGAGGGGGTGTTGCCACCGGAAGAATATAAACTTTTAGAGCGTTGCCACCGGAAGAATAGAAACTTTGGGTATCACCTTTTACGAGGGTTTCCGCGATGAGTGCTGCCATCTATCGGGGAGAAGGGGGAATTTTAAGGAGTTAGATTAATTTTCATAAATTTTGGACTTAGTATTTTTTTCACAATTTCGGGGACTTGGCATTTTTTGCGATGGTCAGGGAAGTTGATTGACTGAAACAAAGATAGATGAATACTATATAATTAAAAACATTTAATGAATGGTATAGACTTTAATATTTAGGTGTTGCCACCGGAAGAATAGAAACTTTTTAAGAGTTGTCATTCGGGGATTATAAATTGATTACAGAATTAAATAGAAATTTTCCTGTGTATTTCAGGGAATTTGACAAAATGAAACAAAGGTTGATGAGTACTATATAATTAAAAACAGGGTATAGACTTTAAAATTTAGGTGTTGCCATTGGAAGAATATAAATAATTTCCGGTAGGACTTAACATTTTTGAATGACTGAAGTTAATTAACATCAGTAACTATTTATGAGTATTTTAGAAACTTAGCATTTTTAGAGATTAAAAATATATTGCGTTAAGATAATAAATAATGAATTTAAATAGGAGTTCATACTTTTAGTGTTGTCATTGTAAATTTATATTTGGAAATTTTTACAGAATTTATAGAAACAAGATGATTCTAATACTGCATTCTAATTGGTTAATGAGTACACTTAGTATTTTAGAGCTTGAAATTTAGAAATTTTTACAGATTTAACTAGAAATTTTCGTATTTTGAGGATAAGTGTCATCAGTGGATTAACACACAGATTTAAAAACAAAACAATAATAAATAATTTAAAACACATATTTTTCAATAATTAATGTCATACAATTATATGTATAATTAATTATTTTAAAACAAAAACGATACGCATAAATTTAAAAACAATAATAAATAATTTAAAACACATATTTTTTAATAATGAATATCATGTAATTATACGTATAATTAGTTATTTTAAAACAAAAACGACATTATAAGCAATAAAGTTGTTTAAACTAAACTTTATACACATCATGACTTTATGTTAACACTAAATAAGTTTCACTTTTAAAATTTCTTTAAGCTCTAACTTATAAATACTATTAATACAATCGTTAAAATTGAACGCTGAAACAAAGGTAGATGAATTTAACGAATGGTATAGACTTTGATCTTAATGTCTGCGCATTACCATTCGGAGATTATAAATTTATTACAGAATAAATAGAAATTTGCCTATGTATTTCATGGAATTTGACAAAATAAAACAAAGGGTTGGTGAGTATTATATAATTAAAAACATTGAATGTGAATGGTATAGACTTTGATATTAAAATTTGGGTGTTACCATTGGAAGAGTATAAATAATTTATATGTTATAAATTAAACTGAATACAATAAAAATTATTTAAATTAAACTAAATATAATAAAAATTATATAAATTAAACTTTATATTCTCACTAAATAAGTTTCACATTTATTTAAACTCTAACTTACATACGTTAAAAATTGAACACATGCACTTTAAAAAATTACTATCATATAATAATATTAATTAAAAAAATGCATACAAAGATATATAGTAAAGTTATAAATTTAAAAAAAATACTATCATATAATAATATTAATTAAAAAAAAATTACTATTATATAATAATATAAATTAAAAAAATTACTTTCGTATAATAATATAAATTAAAAAAATTACTTTCATATAATAATATTAATTAAAAAAATGCCTACAAAGATATACAGTAAAGTTATAAATTAAAAAAAAATGACTATCATATAATAATATTAATTTAAAAAATGCATAAAAAGATATACAGAAAAGTTATTAAAAAAATAAAATAAATAAAAAAATAAAAAATAAAATAAATAAAAAAATAAAAAATAAAATAAAAATGACTATCCTATAATAATATTAATTTAAAAATACATACAATGTTTAAAATCAACAATTAAATTTTATATACATTATAATTAACTAAACTTTATGTTGTTACTGTTAAATAAATTTATCCTAACACGAAAATTTTACATAAATTTTATAAGCAAAAAATTATAAGTACATGAGTATGTTATTTAAATTAAACATTATATTGATACTACCCAAATATTATTTGACATTTATTCGAGTTTAACGCAGTAATATAATTTATACTATCTTAGTTGATTTAAATTAAACAGGTAAATACTTTTAGATTTTAAATAATATAAAAAATTAAGTTGATTATAAAATTATTTTAAAGTTCTATAATTACATGAAAAACAAACAAATTATTTTTTATAAAAAAATTGATATAAACATTAGTTAAAAAAGAATTAGTTATATTTAAAAAACTATCAGTTACTAAAAGTTATTTTGTATTAAACATTTCTAAATAAATTGCATAAAAATTCAACGTATCATTTTAAATGAAAATAAGCAGTTTCCTTAAAAACAGATAATACGGAATATTCCATGAGTCATAGTTATCACTTGCAACGGAAAACCCATACACTTGATGAATCATGTGTAATATACGCTGTGGAATCGTGCCTAATAGTAATCCACACTATCTCATATAAAGATTAAGTTAAAATCATTAAAACAATACAGCGAATAATTAGGAAAATGCAATAATTTTTTCACAAAGCATATCATACACTGAGTTTTAAACGATTATTACCTATCTATCACTTAAACGGTATTGAAATAAATACATATAAAAGTAAGTTATAGTTAAAAAATAAAAATTCGTTTGTGAAAGGAGTTTTATATATTGCAAAAATTAGTTTTACTCAAATAATTTCTAAACATACACAAGTTAAATGGAAACTTTTCTAGGTTTCATTTAAGCAATAATTTTCCATGTGTGAAAGTAGTTTTATTTATGCAAAATTTAGTTTTATATAAACAAAAAAGTTTATAGTGTAACAATAAAAAAAGTTTATAGTATAACAATAAAAAATTCCTTATAAGTAAATACCAATAAAAAATATTTTTTAAATTAATTTCTCTCTCTTCAATATAACAATAAAAATTTCTTATATAACTTTCGTAAAGTTTTAATAAAATTTCTATTATAAACAAATTTACTAGAGTATACATAATAAGATATTACGTATAGAGTAGAGATACATATTAAGTTAAATAAATTATCAAATAGTAATAATAAATTATGAAACTTACTTAAAATTGATGACATTTCCCTTAGCGAAATGCAACCTTCAGTCTTGCACACAAATGCGAGAAACTGTTTATCGCTACACGTTGACTCACATACAGATAGGAAGGGTGATGATTCATGCTTATCTTAGAAGACGTTACAGTTCTGTGTTTTCAGAATAATATAAAATAGTTTATAAGGATCATTTATTTAATATCAGTTGTAAACTACATTTAAATAATGCAATAAGAGTTGAATTCCGCAATTAACCTATTAAAATATTGAAATATTTTTAATATTTTTATTTAATTTTACTTTTTTTAATTATGCTAAGAAAATAATGAGGTCAAAACAGAATTATTTTACGATGAGACATCCTTTTTCATTCAATAAAATGTAACTATAATTTTTAATGAAAGGTTTTAAAATCACTTAATAGGATAAAATTAAAAACAGAAATCTTATTGTTTTAGTAATTATTTTCTCTAGTTATAAAACTAAGTAATAAACTATCTATAAATAATCGGATAGCAAGAGAGATTTTTGTATAATAACTATATATTATTTTAATATATGCATTACATCGCAAGGTAAAATTTTTAACTTATTTATACGGATTGAACTATAAGTAATAAAAATTACTCATTTGCGTACCCGCTAAATTTTATAAGTTGGATATATGATTTAAAAATAAAATACTAAACAATAATCCTTGTGAGAGAATTGAGGTGACACTTTCACAGAAAGAAATTATCCTTTACAATAAGATTTGCTCAGAATGTCTAAGTGAAAATAACTTACCGTGAGGTCAGTGGATGATTCTAGAATCATGCTGTTGTATTGAAATTCCCTGTTTTTAGTTAATGGGTGATTAAACTTCTAATGAGACAAATATTTTTTACTAGCATATAAATGTACATTTTTATATTATTCCTGTATATATAAAATTTTAAATAATTCATTAAGTGTTAAACTTTGCATTTAATCGATTAAATAAATAAAGTTTTAGTAAAATATAAGAGTAATTTTTTAATGAATGGTTTTGAAATCACTTTAACTTTATAAGAAAAAAAAAATAAAATGAGGTTTTAAAATTACTTAATAGGATAAAATTAAAAATCTTATTGTTTTTAGCAATTATTTTATCTAGTTGTAAACTATATATTATTATTTTAATATACGCCTTATACTTAAGTCAGTTTTAGAGAAAAACCAAGAAAAAAATCCCAAAGGGTAGGCTGATGAGTTGGAATATTCTATTATACTTAAAGAATCCAGGTACGGAAAAACCGAAATACATTATGCGGAAAAACAGGCGGGATTTTCGGCTAAAACTCCAAAGCAGTGGACGGTAATCATAACACACCGTAAAACAACCTACTCACACGACGGCCAAACTAAGAATGAAGGGAAACGTTGAGTTGTAACACCTTATCTACTAGAGATAAGGGGGAATTCCCGGAAAAGATGACTCACCCCTCGTTCGTTCATGTACAACATCTTCCGAGAAAGTTCGTGAAGGATCGGTGACGAGTTTGAATAATTTGCGTAACCGCTAAATTGTATGAGTGTGAATCTTTTAATGTGAGTATTATAGTAATAATAAATTTATTTCATAATCGATAACTCATTTATACATAATCAGGATCACACATTATATAAAACAATACTATATTTAAAGGTTTTTACTATACAATAAACATTCACATATGGATATTCATAAGGTTTAAGACCGATTAAATAAATGAGGATCCTATAAGCGAAATGCATGAGAGTCTTTCTAAGGAATCCTATTGCATATTTAAGCAGGTTTTAGAGAAAACCAAGAAATACTCCAATCGACTAGGTTGATGAAATGGATTCGAACCCAACACTTCCCCTTTTACTATAGAATCGTTAACAAATCGTAAGATTGATGACTCATACTAGAGTCATACAGCTGTATTGAAACTTACTGTTTTCAGTTAATGAAACTTCGAATGAGACAATTATTTTTACCACCACATAAATGAAAATTTTTATATTATTCCTATATGGATAAAACTTTAAATAATTCATTACAAGTGTGAACACATACCATTAAATATGTAACTGTTGCCCGTATAAGTGGATTGGTCTGTGTGGGAGTCTTTCTATATTTAAGTGAGTTTTGAAGACATCCTCGGAAAACACCAAACAGATAGGTTGATAAGCTGGAATCGAACCTGGTATTAAACACAGAATCGTTTGATCTTCCAAAATCCTTGTAACAACATGTTTATGAACTTTATAAGAAAATGCTTAATAGGGTTTGAGCTTAGTAGATTTTGCATGCGTTAACTATGTAACAGCGAATTAAACATCTATAGTTGTAATTTTTTTTCACTATATATTATTTAACTATATTTATACACCATGCATTGTATAATATTTCCCGGGGTAAAAGTTTAAACTGAGTAATTATTCATCAACATAAGTGTTAAATTGAATACAAAAGACAGTATATGAATAAACGGTTAGTAATGTGAAAATGCTGATTTATAAAACATTTTGAAAGAAGTAACTCATAAATTTATTTGATATCTTTATACTTATGCATACACACGCTTAAGAGACTTATATAAAACAACACTATGATTAAAAGTTTTACTAATTTTTCAGCATACAATAAAAAATAGTAATCAATATTCATTTACAATAAATAATTTAACGTTATTAAACCAAAAAATAATTTATTTTTTGATTCGATTTAAATAATTAATATTTATATAGGGTTGTTGGTTGATGAATGTCATTCAATGAACACTTAAACAAAGGGTTTGCGGATTATAATTGAATTGTAAACGAAATGTCGTTACACGTTTTGAATGACTATCCTCCTTCATCAGGATTTAAAGGGTAGTTTCGAAAGACTATCCTGTCTTATTTATAAATTGTCAGATAAAAGAACAACACTCATGCTGCATTCTGATGGGTTGAATCGGGTCACATGATAAAATACAGCATTCATATAACTTTTTAGAATTATGCAGAACCTTTAATAAAAAAAATTTGTATGCATTTTAGGGACTTAGCATTTTTGGAGATATTTCGGAGACATAAGTTTTGATGGAATTAAAAATTAAAGGGATTACATAGGATGGAAAACAATAACATACCGGTAGTTAACAGTTAATTTTTTAACATACATTAAGGTTAGTGGATGAGTGTCAGGTAATTCATTTAAAACAAAAATATAATAAGGGTTGATTGAAACAAAGGGTTTGTAGGTTATAATTATAGGATAAAACGTTATGTGTTTCGAAAACCCTTCATCAAGATTGGAACAACCGTTTCGAATGATACTCTCCCTTCATCAGATAGACTAAAACTTTTATTTTATCAGAATGAAAGAAAACGATAGACGATTTACACTTATTGAAAACCCAACTTATAAATAATTCGACTTTCATTAAAAATGCAACTCGCATATACACTTTGAAACAATCAATACATTTTATATTATCACTATGCATTAAATAAGTTTCCCATTTAACATTCAAGATGAATTTATTTTTATTAAAAATTGAACACGTATTAATTTTTAAAATGACTATTTTTTAAAAAGTTTTAAAACAGCTAATAAATTTTATAAGCTTTTACAATTAAATAAATTTAGCATATTATGAAAGTTTTACATCACTCGATAAAATTTTTTATATAGGCAATAAAAGTTATACAAATTATAAATATAAACTCATAAAATAAATTTCACACTTAACATTTAAACCCTAACCAATCAATCTTAAAGTAATTTTTTATCTTTTGTACATACTCATAAACCTTTTGTTTCTATTGTAAAGTGAAGTATGACTCATGCTTTAATTAAAATCTCTAATCAAAATTATAAGAAAGTAAAGTTTAGGAAATACCTATGTATTATAGGTAAATTAATACAGTATAAATATTCATGTTTTTCAGTTAAGTAAAAAAGTTATATAATTAATTTTACAGAGTACTTAAATAATGTATAATTAAGTTTCAGAATTATTATTATTATTATTATTTTCTTCTATAGTATGTATATATCAATTTTTAAATACAAAGTTTTTATTAAAATACAATAACCAAAGTTTTGTATGATATTAACTTACAATGCACCTTAAACTTTAAATATATAGAAACAATTGTACAGTTGGTTTTGTCTGAAGCATATATATAAATAATAAAATCTTGTTCAGTTTAGTTTTTAAAACACTATAAAGATTTTAGATACACATATTTTTATGTTGTTTAAATAAAATTCTTAAAATGAAACAATATTAATGTTATAAAATAATACACTCAGCATGACTCACCGAGTGTGCTATTCCATCAAATTATTCCGCATACATGTAATAACATGTCTGACTTAACTATATACTGAATTACCATTATTTCAGAAAAAGTTGGGACTTACCTTAAAACACGTCCTACACCCTTGGCAGACTTGAAGAAAATGAATGATATGAGACATTCTTATCAGTGACGCCCGGTCACGAGGTCAGTGACGTCACGAGTGATGTGATTGGCTATGCTCAGTCACGTGATCATGACGTCATCCTCTCATCAATGACGTCACCGATTGCTTATCAGCTACCACAACGCGCGGAAATGTCCTTCAGTACGCAGTGAAAAATATCCAAAGTCTACGGGACATTACTCGAAACGATTCCATTGTCTTATACGGTAAATTGAAATATAACACGCGGAAAAAAGATCGACATATACCGGAGAAACTATGCATACTGCCCGATAAGATATTTTACTAAAACTTTATTTATTTAATCGATTAAATGCAAAGTTTAACACTTAATGAATTATTTAAAATTTTATATATACAGGAATAATATAAAAATGTACATTTATATGCTAGTAAAAAATAATTGTCTCATTAGAAGTTTAATCACCCATTAACTAAAAACAGGGAATTTCAATACAACAGCATGATTCTAGAATCATCCACTGACCTCACGGTAAGTTATTTTCACTTAGACATTCTGAGCAAATCTTATTGTAAAGGATAATTTCTTTCTGTGAAAGTGTCACCTCAATTCTCTCACAAGGATTATTGTTTAGTATTTTATTTTTAAATCATATATCCAACTTATAAAATTTAGCGGATATGCAAATGAGTAATTTTTATTACTTATAGTTCAATCCGTATAAATAAGTTAAAAATTTTACCTTGCGATGTAATGCATATGTTAAAATAATATATAGTTATTATACAAAAATCTCTCTTGCTATCCGATTATTTATAGATAGTTTATTACTTAGTTTTATAACTAGAGAAAATAATTACTAAAACAATAAGATTTCTGTTTTTAATTTTATCCTATTAAGTGATTATCAAGTTATATCAATTTTTTTATAAAAAATAATTTGTTTGTTTTTCATGTAATTATAGAACTTTAAAATAATTTTATAATCAACTTAATTTTTTATATTATTTAAAATCTAAAAGTATTTACCTGTTTAATTTAAATCAACTAAGATAGTATAAATTATATTACTGCGTTAAACTCGAATAAATGTCAAATAATATTTGGGTAGTATCAATATAATGTTTAATTTAAATAACATACTCATGTACTTATAACTTTTTGCTTATAAAATTTATGTAAAATTTTCGTGTTAGGATAAATTTATTTAACAGTAACAACATAAAGTTTAGTTAATTATAATGTATATAAAATTTAATTGTTGATTTTAAACATTGTATGTATTTTTAAATTAATATTATTATAGGATAGTCATTTTTATTTTATTTTTATTTTTATTTATTTTATTTTTTATTTTTTTATTTATTTTATTTTTTAATAACTTTTCTGTATATCTTTTTATGCATTTTTTAAATTAATATTATTATATGATAGTCATTTTTTTTTTTAATTTATAACTTTACTGTATATCTTTGTAGGCATTTTTTTAATTAATATTGTTATATGAAAGTAATTTTTTTAATTTATATTATTATATGAAAGTAATTTTTTTAATTTATATTATTATACAATAGTAATTTTTTTTTAATTAATATTATTATATGATAGTATTTTTTTTAAATTTATAACTTTACTATATATCTTTGTATGCATTTTTTTAATTAATATTATTATATGATAGTAATTTTTTTTTTAATTTATATGATAGTCATTTTTTAAAGTGCATGTGTTCAATTTTTAACGTATGTAAGTTAGAGTTTAAATAAATGTGAAACTTATTTAGTGAGAATATAAAGTTTAATTTATATAATTTTTATTATATTTAGTTTAATTTAAATAATTTTTATTGTATTCAGTTTAATTTATAACATATAAATTATTTATACTCTTCCAATGGTAACACCCAAATTTTAATATCAAAGTCTATACCATTCACATTCAATGTTTTTAATTATATAATACTCACCAACCCTTTGTTTTATTTTGTCAAATTCCATGAAATACATAGGCAAATTTCTATTTATTCTGTAATAAATTTATAATCTCCGAATGGTAATGCGCAGACATTAAGATCAAAGTCTATACCATTCGTTAAATTCATCTACCTTTGTTTCAGCGTTCAATTTTAACGATTGTATTAATAGTATTTATAAGTTAGAGCTTAAAGAAATTTTAAAAGTGAAACTTATTTAGTGTTAACATAAAGTCATGATGTGTATAAAGTTTAGTTTAAACAACTTTATTGCTTATAATGTCGTTTTTGTTTTAAAATAACTAATTATACGTATAATTACATGATATTCATTATTAAAAAATATGTGTTTTAAATTATTTATTATTGTTTTTAAATTTATGCGTATCGTTTTTGTTTTAAAATAATTAATTATACATATAATTGTATGACATTAATTATTGAAAAATATGTGTTTTAAATTATTTATTATTGTTTTGTTTTTAAATCTGTGTGTTAATCCACTGATGACACTTATCCTCAAAATACGAAAATTTCTAGTTAAATCTGTAAAAATTTCTAAATTTCAAGCTCTAAAATACTAAGTGTACTCATTAACCAATTAGAATGCAGTATTAGAATCATCTTGTTTCTATAAATTCTGTAAAAATTTCCAAATATAAATTTACAATGACAACACTAAAAGTATGAACTCCTATTTAAATTCATTATTTATTATCTTAACGCAATATATTTTTAATCTCTAAAAATGCTAAGTTTCTAAAATACTCATAAATTGTTACTGATGTTAATTAACTTCAGTCATTCAAAAATGTTAAGTCCTACCGGAAATTATTTATATTCTTCCAATGGCAACACCTAAATTTTAAAGTCTATACCCTGTTTTTAATTATATAGTACTCATCAACCTTTGTTTCATTTTGTCAAATTCCCTGAAATACACAGGAAAATTTCTATTTAATTCTGTAATCAATTTATAATCCCCGAATGACAACTCTTAAAAAGTTTCTATTCTTCCGGTGGCAACACCTAAATATTAAAGTCTATACCATTCATTAAATGTTTTTAATTATATAGTATTCATCTATCTTTGTTTCAGTCAATCAACTTCCCTGACCATCGCTAAAAATGCCAAGTCCCCGAAATTGTGAAAAAAATACTAAGTCCAAAATTTATGAAAATTAATCTAACTCCTTAAAATTCCCCCTTCTCCCCGATAGATGGCAGCACTCATCGCGGAAACCCTCGTAAAAGGTGATACCCAAAGTTTCTATTCTTCCGGTGGCAACGCTCTAAAAGTTTATATTCTTCCGATGGCAACACCCCCTCGTCCAAGATGATGACTAAGTAGTGTAAAAAGGGTGTGTTCTGCGGCGGGGTGGAGGTGTAGAGGTGTAAGGGTGGTGGCGCGCCACCACCCTACGCCTCAATACGCCTCTACGCCTCCACCCTGCAGCAGAATCACCCTTTTTACACTACTATGGTGGTTTTTGTAAATTATTTGAACTGAGTGAATTTAGGAAAGTCTTGTGATAGCCACAACATAGTTTTTTTTTTTTTTTTGTATGTGTGTGTGTATTTACATACAAATTTCTTATTCTGCATTATTTAACGTCCGTTATTTGATATAGGTTTCTGTTTAACCAGTATAGCAATGCAATTTACGATTCCGATTTGCCTCAATTGCTATGGAATTTTTTTATTTTCCATCGCAGTTACTGTAATATATATCTTATCTGTCTCAATTTTATTATGTAAGCTTCATTTTTTTTTTTTTTAGAAAATAAATGTTTCAGAAACTATAGGGCTATGGCCCATTTTCACTTTTTTGGAAAAATTCATAAAAAATTTCATGATTATCATTATTATTAAAAATATTACTGTTAAAATTATTATTTCATAAAAATAAGAATTTCTACCAGTAAATGCTACATATTAATACGAAAGGACTATTTCTTATTTTTATTTTCCAGGGAAAAAGCCCCTACACGAACACGAGTTTCTTCTATATTTTCCTATACAAATTTCACTCAGTAAAAATAATTTATTAAAATTATTGTTTATTAAAATTATCTTCCATGATGATTGCAGACGATTCCCATTCCAGAGAAGTAGTATAACACTAAATATCCAATTTTCTTCTCTATATGGCATCTTTAAAAAATGCGAATTTTATTTATTTATTTATTTTTTTTTTACACGTTTCTTTCTTTCTTTCTTTCTTTTTTTTTTTTTTTTTTTTTTTTTTGCTAAAAATGAAAAAAAAAAAAAAAAAAAAAAAAAAGAAAGAAAGAAATCAATAACTTTATTTTAAATTATCGCATATCGATGGGTTCAATCATTCTTTTAAATGTATTGGCGAGCTCTTTTGAAAGATACCCATAATGAAAATTTGCTCCCCTTGGGGGGAGGGGGGTGGACTTCCCCCCAGGAGGAAGCGGTGCTCATACATGTACAACACTTTTTTCGCAGTTCACTATCAATATTATAAATAATTCTTTTTAATTTCGGACTCCAGGGGGGGGGAGGGCTTCTATAGATACTATTTTTTTTTTCCAGTTCACTGTTACTATTATAAATAATTCTGTTTAATTTCATAATGATTATTAAAAAATAATTCTCTTTATGTACACTTATACGAAATTTTGCCCTATACCGCCAGGTTAAAAATATAGAAAAAATGGAATGGCAACGCCACCTGTTGGACGATTTTCACCAAAAGTTGATAGCCACTAATTTATGTCAAGGTCAAGGTTGAACTACATATCAAATTTTATAAAATTCTCTGGAGTAGTTCCTGAGATACAGTTTCACAAAATTTTGTCACACATAACACAGACAGACAGACATTTTCTAAAAACACTCAAATCGTTTTCTAGACCTCTCAACACGTGTAAATCCGTCGAAAATTCGAGGTCGAAATTTTTTAAGAATCCATAATAAATATGTAGAAATAAAAATTATATCTCTTGTTCATAACTAAATTAATTTCGAGCAAATTATTACGTAAAGAGATAATTTAATTCTGTACTCCGGAGCAGGCAGGACACCATGTCCGTTTTGGGAAAAAAGTTCGCACCATGTCTTTTATATGCATTTTTTGATTTATATAGAGGCCTCAAGCACAAATTTGTAATTACTATAAAGGAGATAAGACAGTGGAAAATAAAAACATGTCCATTTTCTTTATTCATGACAAATTTATTTCATTGTAGCTTGTAGCACAACAAAGACCTAGATCAAAGATCTTAGGCCTGAGGGAGAGTATCCTCCGTGAGGATCCCGGAAAAAAGGGCAACGGAAAAAAGGGCACGGAAAAAAGGGCACCCGGAAAAAAGGGCACTGGAAAAAAGGGCACCGGAAAAAAGGGCACCCGGAAAAAAGGGCATCGGAAAAAAGGGCACTTTTTCAATTCGCAAATCGCAAAATAATAAATATCAAATAATGATATATAAAAATGGCTTTCAAATTACACATTTAGAAATTTCAATTGATTTGGTACAACATTAATATAGTACATACCTCGGGGAAGATGGGGGGAGGGGGCGCAGGAGCAGATCGAAAAAAAAACAATTGTTTTTACATAAACTCTTACCGATTTTAATGAAACTTTGTATAATCACGTACAATTTGTGAAAAAGTTATTGTAAGTGTCAGGCAAACTTTAGGGGAGGGGGGTTAAAGAGGGGGGTGCAGAGGAAAATAAAATTATCTTTTATATCACAGTTTTACCTACTTTAATGATATATTCTATAACTATCACTAACATTTTATGAAGATCACAGTGAGTGTATTATATACCTGGGGGGGAGCAAGGGGGGCAGATAAAAATAAAATATATTCTTCTTTAAATTACTCTATTATTGATTAAATTTTTTTTTGTACAATCACGTATAATTTATTAGAAATTTGCTGTAAGTATCAGACATACTTAGTGTGTGTGTGTGTGGGGGGGGGTAAACAAGGGGGAGGAGAGGAAAATAAAGTGATTCTTTATATCATCATTTTAGCGATTTTAATGATATATTCTATAACTACCACTTTATTTTCATGAAGATTACAATGAGTGCATTATATACCTGGGGGGGGGGGGAAATGGGAAACGGATGGAAATAAAATATATTCTTCTTTAAACTACACTATTATCGATTTAAACAAAAACTTTGTATAGTAGAATACAATTTGTGAAAAAAATCACAGTAAGGTCAGACATACTTGGGGGGGGGGGTTAAAGAGAGGGGGGACAGAGGTAAATAAAATATTTTTTTATATCACCATTTTACCGATTTTAATGACATATTCTATAACTATCACTTGCTGGTATCACTAAAATGGTAATATAAAAATTCAATTTATTTTCCTCTGCCCCCTCCTAACCCCCTCTCCCTCCATGTATGTTTGACACTTATTGTAATTTTTTCATAAAATATGCGTGATTATACAAAAATTTTTTAATCGATAATAGGATAGTTTAAAGAAGAATATATTTTATTTTCATCTGCTCCCCCTTGCCCCCCCCCCTCCCAGATATATAATACACTCACTGTTATCTTCATAAAAGTTAAGTGATAGTTATAAAATGTATCATTAATTCGGTAAAATGGTGATATAAAAAAATCATTTTGTTTTCCCCTTCCCCCCCCCCCCAAAAAAAAAAAATGTCTCACACTTATTGTAATTTTTTCACAAATTATACGTGATTATACGGTTTTTTGAATCGATAAAAGGGTAGTTTAAAGAAGAATGAAATCTATTTCCATATCCCCCCCTTGCCCTCCCCCCCCCAGTATATAATGCACTCATTGTGATCTTCATAAAAAGTAAGTGATAATTATAGAATATATCATTAAATCGGTAAAACAGTGCTATAAAAGATAATTTTATTTTCCTCTGCCCCCCCCCTCCCCAAGTTTGCCTGCCACTTACTGTCATTTTTTTCACAAATTGTACGTGATTATATAAAGTTTCATTAAAGTCTGTAAGAGTTTTTGTAAAAACAATTATTTTCTTTCGATCTGCTCCTCCCCCCCCCCTCCCCTCTCTTCCCCGAGATATATACTAAATGAATGTTGTACCAAATCAATTGAAATTTCTAAAAATGTAGTTTGAAAGTCATTTTTTAAATTCATTATTTGATATTTATTATTTTGCGATTTGCAAATTGGAAAAGTGCCCTTTTTTCCGGTGCCCTTTTTTCTGGGTGCCCTTTTTTCCGGTGCCCTTTTTTCCGGGTGCCCTTTCTTCCGTGCCCTTTTTTCCGGGATCCCCTCCGTGAAGATCTTTCTAAGGGCTCCTAGCCCTTATTTAGGTAAGTTTCGGAGAAAATCAGGGAAAACACCGCTGGGCTAGGCCGAAGAGTGCGACCTAGTATTGAGCCCGGCACCTCACGTCTACCAGCTACGAACTACAAGGGTAGAACCTCTCGGCCGCTGGAGTTGTGAGTTTCAAATACATAAATATTAAATAAATAAAACATATTCGGCAAATTTCGAAATAGGTTTCATATTTTTAAATCAATCGATATTGAAGAAATCCTGCTCTTAAAAAAAGTAAAAATCCACATAGTTTATTCCTTGATTATTCCCCTCTATGCATCGATGAGAATCCTGTTCCATCCACATCATAAATCAAAATGAACCCCGTAAATGCTGAAAGCATTTTTATTTATTTGGAAAGTAATGCGTTTATTAACGTTTTTTGACGTCCTTTAACGACTTTTTAAGTACGTTGGTAACGGTGCTACCACATATAATGAGAATAAAAAGGCCGCCTTTAGCAAAACACCTGTGGATCCGTCAAACATTCTGAATCAAATAAACTAAGCATATCAGTATCAAATCTAGCAGTTTAAAAAGACAACTATAATTATACCATTTAGAAGATGATCACCTTTCAGAAGTATTTTTAAAGGGTAAATTTACACTTCGACACATGCAAAGTAAGTTTTTTTGATTGATGACAAAAGTAAGCTGATTCCCAAAAACGATTTTTCTGTAAAACTATCCTTATTTCCGCCTTAAAAAGCATACCGGTGTCGTTAATTATATTTTTTCGCATGTGTTTTTGCTTTAAGTAATTTTGTCTACAGTGATTAAAATAGATTATTGGTTATTAGACAAATCCTCAGGAAAGTAGATTTAAAAATAAATTAGCGTCAGCACAGATATGGGGAAATGTCAAATACGCATTAAATACAATTATTAAAAATGATGAAATTGTAAAAGAGTGGCTTAAAAATATGTATAAATGTCTGTATCTAGTCTAGTCTGTATCTGTTTAGTGTGTGTATCACAAATTTTATAGGCGGTATATCTCCCGAACCAATGTACAAAATTTAACCAAACTTGGTATATTTACTTGGACCCTGACATAAACTAGTGCTGATTGCATTTGGGGATCCATCGCTCAACAGGTGGCGATGTGATCCCATTTTTTCTAAATTTTTCACATGGTAGTATAGGGCAAAATTTCGTATAAATGCACATAATGAGAGTTAAGTACCCCTCGAGGGATGTAAATTTTCAATATGGGTATCTTTTGAAAGATCTCGTCAATATCTTTAAAAGCAATGGTTGAACCATATATCTGTGATAATTTAAAACAAAGTTATCGATTTTTTTTCATTTTTTAACGGAAAAAACTTAGAAAAAAAAATTATTTCTTCTGATATTGGCAAAAATTTGACTTTCTTTTTCAGCACTTAGTGATAATAATTCTGTCAGATAAAGATCGTCTGCATCATGGAAAATTATTAAATAATTTGTATTACATTGATTTTGTGTAAAATTATATAGAAGAAAGTCTTGTGATGGCCACATCATACTAGTTATATTATATCTTTGTTATCGAAGTTGTCAATAAGTAGTGTACTCATAGGAAAAATGTTTTCCGATTAGAATTATTAGAAACATCTCATTTTATTATTTATTTTATTCATCATACTTTATTATTTGTTTATTTTTAAAATTTACCCTATCCACTCAAATAATGTTTTAAAATTATGCAACAGTTGGATAAAAGGGGAAACCATTGAGTACAATTCGCAATTTTCAATTCGAATTTGTCTGAAAACTATAGATAAAAAGGTAGAACACTTTCTGCACTCTCCCCAAGATTGATGGAGATTATTGTAGGTATAGAGAAGTTTGTACCGATTATTTCAAAGATATAAAATTCATCAAAGTTATCTACGAATGTGATAAAAGTAACCGAGCTCTAAATCGAATAAGTAGGCCTTATTTTGAGAAAATAATTTAACTAAATTTATTGATTATTTGAAGATTATATCAGTAGTGGCCGTGACCATTAACATTATTGAATTTACAATTAACACAGAGTGCAATGGGAGGGGGGAGGGGACAAAGTATGAGATAATATATGATAGTCTTTATGTTAGAGAATAATCAGAAACAATTCAAAAATCATGGGAAGGGCTCAAAGAATTTCATTTTAAAAATGACTCAAAATTAATCTATAAGAAAATCAATTAATAATTAGATGTTAATTAATAATTATTAATTATAAAATATCACTAATTATGAACATTTATAAGGCATTAATTTTAATTTTAAATTGGTAATTCTTTCATCTGGCATTAAGAGAAAAATTCATAAGAAATAGAGGGGGGGGGGGGCTTGAGCCTCCTGAGCCCTGAGTGAAATGTGGTAAAAACGGGAGGATTAGGGAATTTTATTTCCTATAGAATACATGTTTATTGTCTAGATGTTAATAAAATAATTAATTAAAATCTAAAGAGACATAACTTTAATGAAATACAAAATACAATTTTTAAAACAATCTCGGTCGTTGCCAGAGATAATAAAATAAGAATAACATATGATTACAGTTAATGCAAGAGAAATTTCTCTTTCTTTCTTTTTTTAAGAAAACAAAAGGAAATACAAATAAGAATAATTCATAATTCATAACGAATATGAATAGTTTTTAACGAATTCTCAAAGGACATACAGATTTTGCCAGAAAAACTTATAGATGTAAAGAATAAAAACACAAAAATATATTCAGCTTTCTAAAGATTACATTCCTAAATATAAAGTGTGACAAAACTGTCAAAAGCTCATAATGGAATTTTATTATAGTCCTATAGTATAAGCTATCCCTATAGTCCATACTAAGCTTAGTCCATACTAAGTTACCCATCAAACATTTAACCTAAGAATGGAATCAATAGCCAAATTTCGCAGTGAATTTACCCATTTGAATTTAGAGTTACTAGATACGTTCAATTGAATGTCTTCGATATCAATAAACCTATACTTGCAGAATAAAAACTTGAAAGAAAGTTATTTAGGCTTTTCTCAATAGTCAAAGCTCACTATGTGAATTCTTAATAGCAACGGTACAGAAGTTAGACCACACATACTGTAAGCATTTTAATGTCAATCACATTTCAGGCCTATCTTGGATATCGAATATTGTTCGGATAATTCTCCGATTCGTAATCCTAATCCCATCACGAGTTTTTGAATGCTAGTACAGACCTTATAAATTCGTAATGAAGAAAGAAGGGTTTATAATAGGATGAACTCGACCTCACTTTTAAAAGAAGTCAGCATGGCATCTGTCGAAGCTATTCGGAACTTTCCAAGTGAAAAATTTCACTTACGCCGAAGCTGCGGCTTTATTCCTTGGTGTCAGAGAATTAAATGCCTCTGATTTTTCCTTTTAGGATGGGTGAAAGGTGAAAGGTGATAGAAACAGGCGGAAAAGGGAATTTTGCTTCCTACGCAATACAATTTCTAAATGCGATAAATGAAATTAAAAGTTAAATATAGAGTGTTAAATATAGAGAACGTTCAACGCCTTTACGCTCAGCCGTAAACTATATCGGAATAGGTGACAGTTTTTTATGTTTTTTAGTGCTAGAGGCCTATTTCAGTCGGTACAGTTGTCGAATTTTTATAATACACTCTTAATTAGTGCTAAGGGCCTATTTCAGTCAGTTTATTGAATGGGGATTTATTGAATGAAGTCCCCCCAAGGCACAACTTTGACATGAGTCCCCCCCAGGCCTAACTTTGACATGAGTCCCCCCCAGGCCTAACTTTGACATGAGTCCCCCCCCCCCAAGGTACCCCTATTTCAGTCGGAACAGCGTTGTCGAATTTTTATAATACACTCTTAATTAGTGCTAAGGGCCTATTTCAGTCGGTTTATTGAATGGGGATTTATTGAATGAAGTCCCCTCAAGGCACAACTTTGACATGAGTCCCCCCCCCCCAAGGTACCCCTATTTCAGTCGGTACAGCGTTGTCGAATTTTTATAATACACTCTTAATAGTGCTAAGGGCCTATTTCAGTCGGTTTATTGAATGGGGATTTATTGAATGAAGTCCCCCCAAGGCCCAACTTTGACATGAGTCCCCCCCAGGCCCAACTTTGACATGAGTCCCCCCCAAGGTACAACTTTGACATGAGTCCCCCCAAGGCCCAACTTTGACATGAGTCCCCCCCCCAGGCCCAACTTTGACATGAGTCCCCCCAAGGCCCAACTTTGGCATGAGTCCCCCCCCAAGGTACAACTTTGACATGAGTCCCCCCCCCAAGGCACACCTTTGACATGAGTCCCCCCCAAGGCACACCTCCCCCTCATTGGGAAAAAGAGAAAAAACGTTGTTTTGCGGCTATAAGACAGTTTGGACTTCCAACGTTATTTGTTACAATATCTGCAGCTGAAACACATTGGTTTGATTTAATGAAAACTTTATCATGGAATTTAGATCGTCACGAATTAACTAAAGAAGAATTTGTCGATATTAACAAGTTTAGCAGTAGGCCTCTGGCACTAAATTAAAATCTGTCAATGTCAGATTTTCATGTTTTAAATAAGGAAATAATGTCGTGTCTGTATAATTTATTTATTTATTTATTTATTTATTTATTTATTTATTTATTTTTAGCATTCGCCTTTGTAAAACATTCATTTATATTGTATTATAAATATTCATTTGTATTATATTATAAAGATTCATTTATGTTATATTGTAAACATTGTATTATAAACATTCGTTTGTATTATATTAAAGCGGATGCCGATTATTTGAAAATGGAAATGTAAGCTTCCTAAAATAACGGCAAATATTTTAAGAAAACTATTTACTGGAAAAGGGGAAAAAAGGGAGTTTTCCGGATTTTTTTAGTTGAATGTCGGTTAACGAAGAATTTTCTATATTTAATTCTCTTTTTTTTCTTTCTTTCTTTTAACACTGCAACTTCGGTTAATTTGGACTTCGGTGGCATAAATCGTCTGTTTTTTTTTTTTTTTTTTTTTTTTTTTCTACGTCAAAAATATGTAATTACTTAATTTCATCAATAAATTGGTATGTTATATTATGCACTCAAAAGTTGCGCTCTTTACAGGACATCTTATATTAACCTAATAGTTATTTATTTATTATTACTTAATAAACAAACTTATTTTAGCATTATTTAAAAGAAAAAATTTTATTCGAATTTATTATTATTGCTATTTAATTTATTAATATAGTTTAAAATTTAAATGATAATAGTATAGTCGTTATATTTTAATATAAATATTTTAATAAACTAATTAATAAGGGCCCGAATCAAGGATCGTTTGCATTTTATTTTATTTATTATTATCATTATTATTGTTTCACTTTTTGAGGCGTACACATAAACATAAATAATAAGATAAACTAATCAACGGGAAATCCGAATAGAGATTCGGTTACAAATCTGTATTTTATTTTATTTTTATTTATTTTAAGTTATATTTTTTTCAGGCGCATGAAATTAATAGTGGAATTTAACACAAGTGATTTTTTTTTTTTTTTTTTTTCTGACATCAAGTTAATATATATTATATATTACATATAAATAATAAGTAATGTTGAGAGAAACGTACGAAGGAAATTTTAAGAAAGTAATACAAATAGCAATTGCTAAGGACAATTTATATTTTAAGGGTACTCTCTATATATCGTCGCCGGCAGCCAAAGCCTATGTCATTATACGTGAAAATTTATTACGAGTATCACTCATTACCTCTTTTTCTCTCCTTTAATTCTATTTAAACATTCAGAAGATTCATAATCGATAAATTTGTTATTGTTTAAAAATAATAATAATAATAATAATAATAATAATTAATATATTTCTATATTAATCTTAATGTTTTATTTTTGGAGCTAAACATTACAAAATGATAATAATAATAAATAAATAAATAAATGCATTTTTTACACTATAGCTTAACAATTAAATATAAATAAATAAATACATAAATAATTCAATTTTTGGAAAACTAAAACAAATTTAAAGGTTATGAATTTTCTTAATGTTAAACGGAATTAAAAATAAATAAGGAATAATTATCGCAGCAGATTTCCTCAAACTATAATATAGGATTTGACCGGGAGGGGGGGGGGGAAAGGGAAAATAAAGTTTTTTTTTTTTTTCTCTCTCTCTTTTTGTATATTTAAACCAAAATATATCTGTTTTACTTTACCTTGGATAAAGAAAAAAGTCTGCTACATGCAGTAAAAAAAGGCCTCACATTCAAACTTAAACTTTGTATAGGACATAATTTTAATTTTTACGATATCTTAATTTCATATAACAGTAGCTGCTTTGGAAACGAATATAGTTATTATATGCAATAGGAGGAAGGAGGGGGGGGGGACTATTCAAGAAATTATTATTTTTTTTTTTTTTTTTTTTTAAATTCGCAAATTTTTTATTTCAGATATTTTAAAATCGAAAATATAAAGAATTATAAAACTAATTATGACGATAATAATTCCAAGCAATTTCATACATTCTCATCTAAAAGTGACTCAGTAATTATCAAAAACTTTGCTCTTTCACATAGTCGAGGGAAGAAAATTATACATATAAAGAGAGAAAGAATGGGGGGGGGGGTAAAGAGAAATCTCTGGTGGCGAAAAAATATATAGCAAAATAGTATGACCTACAGTTTACAAATAATGCTCGAGAGAGAGACAGAGAGAGAAAAAAAAAAAAAAAAAAAAAAGGAGAAGGGGAGATGCTGGGGAGGAGAGGAAAATCTCAAATAAAATAATCACCCTCTGTAGAAAAGTTCAGTGACCGTTTTTTATCATTTTATTGCGAAAAGTAAATGTGTGTCGTAAATTGAACAATGCATCGCATCCGAAACTCATTTGTACGCCATATATCTTCACGGTTTCTACGGCCATTTCCCCCCCAAAACTTTTTGGATATTCATTTAAAACCATTAAGAAATTAGATCCCCTATGATCAGTTTTCTCCTCGGGCATTTTTTCTTTATGACAAAACATATTGTAAAAACTGCCTAAAGTAGCTAGAAATGTGTAGGAAGAAATGGGAACAGCCGTAAAGTGTATGTTGAAAATTATAGTGTATTATGAAAGATTATGTAGTTCAAACATTCAAAGCATGACGAAAGTATTAATATTTTCCGCGCTTTCCAATGCATTTTTTTTTTTTTTTTTTTTTTTTTTTAAACCTTAGTATATATAAATTATATATTAAAAAAATATATATACCCGAAAGTAATTTGATTTTGTAAAGATGAATGCATTTCTTTCATTTGTTGTTATTAATGTCAACTCCGCGAGAAGCTAAGAGATTCTGTTCTCAAAGGTGGTAGAAGGAAAGTGCCAGGTTCGATCTCATGTTGCGCTTGTCAACTTAGGCGTTCGGAGTTTTCCGTTGTTTTCTCAGAAACTCGCGTGAGTACGGTGTAGAACCCTTTAAAAAATCCACCATTGAGGGTACTCCATTCAAGCCTAGAATCCACGTGCACTCAATTGGCTTTAATTTTAACATCCCCCCCCCAATTTGTTGGTGTTCGCTGTTAAAATATTAAGATTTCATTAAAAAAAAAAAAAAAAAAATACGAGGCAATCCTAATATAGATTTTGTTATAAACATGCTGAATACACTACATTTATGTGAAAGGTTGTTAAGTA
Organism: Salticus scenicus; assembly: GCA_963930645.1. Taxonomy (NCBI): domain Eukaryota; kingdom Metazoa; phylum Arthropoda; class Arachnida; order Araneae; family Salticidae; genus Salticus; species Salticus scenicus. The sequence continues at coordinate 30,559 of CAWVNO010001456.1, forward strand.
TGATTTTATTATAAAATATGATGATTTCAATAATTTTTTTATAATCTTATTTCTATATTTTTATTATTTTTATTGTTGTTGCTACTACTACTACTACTATTACTATTATTATTTTATTCGCTAAATAAATGGTCATTTCTCTCCTTTCCATTACATTTATTGTCCACGTTCTATCGCCACACAGATAAAGATAAATGATTCACGGCCAATGAAACCCTTTCAACATTAGGAAATATCGCCCATTACATCTTTATTTATCTGGATATACGTCTGAAAGAAACTTTCAACACAGTTGTTCTTTATACACAGACCGCATCTTTTGGTGGTTGTTCATCGTCAAAGCACTGCGATTTCGCTTTCTAAAAAGTAATGAGAGAGAAAGGCGTGTACCAATCCATCACCATAACACTGAGCATGATGTTTCGAAATAGGCAAGGGTATTGCACTGGACCCTTTGCACACCAATGCTTGACAGGGTGAGAAATATTACTGATTCCAGTAGCTTGTTTCCTTTGATCATTAAGTCAATAATAATGAACTGTGGGTGCAAGCTACTCCTACTCCTTTTGACTTCCAATCCTCCTTCTAAGTTCATTCTGATGTGACTTTTTAAAATCATTCCCTAGTACATGTTGGTTCCTAGGAAGTTCATAGAAATACTTTCTCTGATGATACCGCAGACCTAAGTATATTTGTCCTTTGGGTACTTAAAAGTGACTTTTACAATGGGTGGTTCATAGACCACCAGCATCGATGCCATTAGCTTGGACAATTCTATGTTTTTCAATATACTGTATCACCTATTTCTTAACGTGTTGCTTTGAAATATGAAAAATTGAATTGGAGACAAGCAGGCGTGAGACCAATATCTCTTGGAAAAAATGATGAAATATGATTGATTTGAAATATATCCTTGAAATAACCTCAAAATATCGCCTGAAGATTTTAGAGGCTTTTTTGTTCAAATAATATACTTCAGTTCAGTATTTTAAATTAAATAACTTATCTCCGACGTTCAAATGAATTAAGAATGATGATACCTGTGTCTAATTATATCAGGGGCATGAAATTTCTAAGGGGCAAAAAATACTTCCTAATTCCATTGCCTCTGTTATATACGTAAGATATTCTTGCTTTATCAGAAGATTTGGTGAAAAGCAGTTGCATTTATTGTCCTGGGAATCATTTCTTTATTTAAATATTAAATTTGTAGCGGTTTCTTCATCTAAATTACTGAAATTATTTACTAATATAGAAAATATATTGATATTTTTTTTAAATGTCATTTTTTAAAAATGTCCATGTAGTTTCAGAAAAAATCCTAAAATTCATAATTATAACTGCAAGTTTCTTTCTTTCTTTTCTCTTTATTTATTTATTTATTTTAAGTATTTAAGGACTTTTCTTCATATTCAGTATCAGTTTGAATTCATTTTTTTAATTTTAGACAGACATGTCATTATTTTGTAGTAAATATTAATTGCATACCAAATCAGGATATGTTAAACTTGAACATATGCGTAAAAAATATATATAGTTTTCATGGCGTAGTAAGTACGATAATTATTATAAATTACTTATTTTTGGAGTTAGCAAAATTACCACCTAACTTCCTCGACTGAAAGTCAAATGAAAAATTCTCAGACATATTGTATGTATATATTTGTTACGTGAGCGTTTGAAAATTATTCACATTAGGTTCATTTAATTCCTATTCGAAACTTTAATTGCTTTATTTCTGAAAACACTGACTTTTGAATTCAGTAGGCAGTATCATAAATTAAACGGAACTTTAAGTTATGTTGCCTTTTTCTGTATACTTTCTTTTCATAGTTAGCTCAAGGATCTTCATTACACCACCAGTATGACCAGTAAAATGGAAAATCCTTGAAAAATTACGTTATTAATGTGAATTTTAATTAATAATGCAGAAACATTTTATTACAATTACGTCAAAATGATACAGACACTGATGGTTTTGCTTTTTTCGATACACTCTCTACCAATAAGTATTTGGACACTTTCGAATTTAGACGTTTTCTCAAATATCTAGAAAAAAAATCTTTAGGAATCATCTTGAAACTTTTAGAGGATATAAAGAAAATGTTATACCTCAGCTTCTCAGATATTTCGGCAAAAGTGTTGTCCTGGAGAGCAGAAGAGGGACCAGTAAAAAATCAAACAAAAGTTTAAATGCTTTGTATCACCCTGTAAAAAGTAATGCTTGAAATGCGTTTTGACTGTAGCACGTGATGAGGATTCTTCTAATTATTTGCATAAATTTCTACGAAGCTACCGCATATATTCATGGAAATATAACGATTTCTTAAAAAAAAAAAAAAAAAAAAAAAAAAAGCACTCTCTAAATTATAACGCGTAGTGTATCAGACCCAGTGCAAAACCATTTTTAGGGAAACTTGGCATACTACATTAGACACAGCGTACTGCAATCAGCAAATATGTTAAATATCTTACAAAATAGGAGCATTTTTACTAAATAATTTTTAACTACGCATGCGCAAGTGTTTAAAAAACTTCATTGGGATAATTTAATAGCCAATAGTATTGAGCTACTTATATGAAAATTTTAAACAAATATCGTGTAAATTCAAAAAGTTATGAGAGATAGAATTAAAAGAATTTCAGTTTCTCTCAAAATAAAAGCTAAACTATAAGGGGTTTTACTTACATTTCTATTTAATTAAATAAAGTGTTTAAATACAGTGTTTGCTGATTGTAAATAAATATTAATGAAACCTCCCTCTTCTTCTTCTTCTTCTTATTTTTTTATTTTTTTTAATTTATTTTTTTCCTTGAAGAGGAAATGAAATTTTGTTCATGCTATTTCTCAAAATTTATTTTATTTACACGATGTTTATCTGCGGTTTTCATACAAGTAGCTCAATATTTTTGTCTCTTAAATTATGAAAATGATTTAAAAAAAAAAAAAAAGCTTGCGCATGCATAGTTAAAAATCATTTAGTAAAAGTGCTGATTTTTCGTGAGATAGTTGACATTTTTGCCTTCTGATTGCAGTATGCTGTGTCTAATGTTGAATGTCCAAGTTTCCTAAAAATGGCTTTTGCACTGGGTCTAATACCCTATGTGTTATAATTAAACTAGTGGCAATTTTTGAAAGAAATCGTTATATCTCCATGAATATATATGGTAGCCTCATAAAAATTTATACAGATAATTGGAAGAATTTTCATAATCATATGCTACAGTCTAAACGCATTTCAAATATTACTTTTTACAGCGTGATTCAAAACATTTTGATTTTTCTTTTATTTTTTACTAGTCCTTTTTTCCTCTTTGGGACAAAACTTTCGCTCAGATATATGAAGTATAATTTATTCTTTATACTCTTAAAGTTTCAAGATAATTCCCAAAAAGTTTTTCTAGATATTTCACAAAACGTTCCAATTCAAATGTGTCCAAATATTTATTGATAGACAGTATAGCTGCAAGAATTGAATAGTAAAACAAAATATTAATTAACACCGAAAGAAGATTAAAAATAACAAGATAAAAGGATATTCCATGTAATTTATCTATAATATCATTTTATAACAGAATTAAATGCTAAGGAATATTCTTAAATTTTTACTGAATTAAAAAAAAAAAAAAAAAAAAAAAAAAAACACTAAAAAGTTGTTTTCTGAAGATGTTGCCAAAGGGAAAAATCAGAAGTGTGGAAAATTAAGATGGATTGTTTCTTATCAAAAATAAATCGGTTTGTCCTTCCAAACTTGGAATTAATGATTCTGTGTACAAAGACTACAAGAAAACGAAAGCTTTTAGCAGTTGAAAGATGATGAGAATACTCAAGATAAAGGGGACTAAAATAGCTGTCTAGAATTTTAGTGTACAAGAGGCCGACAAAAAGTAAACGAAAGTGACAATAATATAACACTCACTCCACCAAAAGAGAAAACGGTGAATGGAATGAGATAGAAAGAAACCGCTCAGATTATCTGACTTCTGAGAGACATGGGAAAAGCACCTCCCCGTCTCTTGTCCATTTGACAGCCGATTTCACCGGAGGATTTGCTATTATTCGAAGATAGATTTTGTGTGCTATGAACTATGAACACTGTATGTTCGTCTGTATTTTCCAAAACAGGACAATAACTTTCATTTAGTTTAATCGAATTTTACTCGAATTATAAGATTTATTCTTTTAAATAAATGTTAGCGCTGCTGCTGACACTAACACTCATTACTTTTTGTTATCCATTCTATGAACGAGAAAGTAATTTTTTTGGGTCAAATTTTTGAAATTGAGTTTTAATTATATTTCCATGTTTTGAGGATCCCTGAATCTTAAAAACATGTTTTTAGCGGTTGATCTCTGTGTGTGTGTGTGTGCGTCTCTCTCTCTCTCTCTCTCTCTCTCTGTGTGTGTGTCTGTTATCAGCATATTTCAAGAACAAATAGCAGCAGGAAGTTGAAACTCGGCATCTTTAATCTGTATCATATAGGGATGCCACACTAAGCTTTTCGTTGATATCAAGTAAATGCTTTCTTGTACAGAGACATCCATAAGATTCAAATACATTACGTCTATGGGAGAAATTGCAGGTAACTAGAGTTTAACATCTCCATGCAGCACTAAATCAAATGAAATAAACATATATTTTTTATATGTGTAAAAACAGGTTCCATGCAGGATATGGTATCACGATCGTTCACTGTTCGTTTACAGGGCTACACAAAAAAATTAGACTACTAAGTACTTTTTACGCTAAATATTCTTCGCTTCATTTTGTATATTTACACATTTTGACACTCCTGAATATACAAGTCAAGTTTTTAACGTTTGGTCTTTGTCTCTGTCTCTTGTCAGAGTAACTTAAAATCAAATAATTTCAGGTAGTTCAAATACCATTTTAAAGTTAAAATAAATTTGTTAGTTGAAAAGATTGATCAAGATTGGTAAGTTTCGAGGAATGGTACATGTGGAAGTTGTCCGAAGAATTTTAAATGAACTTTCAAATTTAACAACTGATTTCAATTTTATATAAATGTAAGGGTAACAATTAAACGGGGGGTTGAGGGGGACGGTAGGAATCCCGGAAAAAATCGCACGGAAAAAATCGCACCGGAAGAAATCGCACTGGAAAAAATCGCACACGGAAAAAATCGCACCGGAAAAAATCGCACCAGGAAAAAATCGCACCGGAAAAAATCGCACCAGGAAAAAATCGCACCGGAAAAAATCGCACAGAAAAACAATCATGTTTGCGTACACACATGCCTCTCTCCCCAGAAAGCAAAACTCATCTTAAGATTCATTCTGTTTAATCTTATAAACGAGGTTACAGAAAAAAAAAAAGGGCGGGGGTATTATTAAATTGCATTCTCTGTCCCTCTAGATCCGGAAGAGTGGATATATATGATAATTTAACAACTTTCTAGAAATAAAATTTAAGAAAATAGTAAATGTTTGAATACCATTCAGAGATATGGGGATTCCGAAAAAAAAAAAGGACACCGGAAGAAGGACATTCTTCCAATTCGCGAATCGCAAAATAAAAAATATCAAATAAGGAATTTAAAGAATGACTTTCAATTGATTTGGTGCAACATTCATTGGAAAAGGGGGGGGGGGGGCTAAGTGCAGCTTGAAAGAAAACAATTGTTTTTTATATCATCTTCTTACCAATTTTAATGAAACATTTTATAAGCACGTACAATTTGTGAAAAAATTACAGTAAGTGTCAGACATACTTGGGGGTGGGGGATTAAAGAGGGGGGAGCAGAAGAAAATAAGATGATGTTTTATATCAGTATTTTACTGAATTTAATGATATATTCTATAACAATCACTTACTTTTTATGAAGATCACAATGAGTGTACTATACACCTGGGGGGGGGGGGAGGAGGGAAGTAGATGGAAATAAAATATATTCTTCTTTAAACTACCCCATTATCGATTTAAGGAAAAAAAAAAACTTTGTATAATCATGTACAGTTTGTAAAAAAAGAAAATGTATAAGACATATATTGCGTTGAGCACTTTTGGGTGAACAAAAATCATGAAACTCGCGTCATCGTCAGCGAAAGTTTTCCATTTGAAGTGAAAACTTCTTTAGGTGCGTTGAGCACTTTTGGGTGAACAAAAATCATGAAATTCGCGTCATCGTCAGCGAAAGCTTTCCATGAGAATCGAAAGTGGAATTCGAGATTTTAGCTGATTTACACGATTTGAGGTTTCCTGAATCGGTTTTCTTTTGTATCTCAGCTACTAATTAAAATAATTTCGTAAGTAATACATCATTAGAAAGCTTTGTTGATTTGGAATCGAACAGTAGATTGCAGAAATTTCTACAACGAGATGGCGCTGTAATATTTTAAAATTTCAATTTTTAATTATGATTAAATTATTTTTAATACATCATTCGAAAGATATTTTAAAGTTCTTTTATATTATTGAAAGTGGAATTCGAGATTTCACCTTATTTACACGTTTTGGGGTGTTCTGAGTCGGCTCTCTTTTGTATCTTAGCTACTCATTAAAATAATTTCATAAGTAATCAATATTTTAACCTAATATAAGGCTTAGTTCATTTAATTTGGGTAGCTACAAATATTGTGCCGAATCATATAATACAGATCATAAACACTTCTTTACAAACCAAAAATAATTCGAAAATAATAATCTAATAGCTCGACGATACAATTCACAAGTTACTTAGTTTTCACTTCTATCGGCAGTCCCCAAACACTGCTTTGATTTTTTTTTTTTTTTTTTTTTTTTTTTTTTTTGGGGGGGGGGGTAAAGAAAGGGGGGCACAGGAAAATAAAATGATTTTTCATATCACCATTTTACCGATTTGAATGATATATTCTATAACTATCACTCGCGTTTTATGAAGATCACAAATGAGTGTATTACATACCAGGGGGATCAAAGGGGCGCAGATGTAAGTAAAATATATTATTCTTTAAACTACCCTATTATCAATTAAAAAAAAAAAAAAAAAAAAACTTAGTGTGTATACTCTTACTGTTTAAGAAAAATTACAGTGAGTGTTACACATATCTGAGGAGCAGAGTGAAGAAAATGGTTGTTTTTATATGACCATGCTATTTACATGAAACATTATGTATACGACTATTACTTACATTTTATTAAAATTATAGTGAAAGTTACCTGCACTTGATAACGGAGGGGGGCTAGTACTGGCACATGAAAAATAAAATAATCTTTATAAACAACACTTATTATCGATTTTTTTTATTGACATTTTGTGTAAATATCAATTACTATTAATGAAAAATTACAGTGAGGTTTTAAATGTCTGGGGGGGGGGATATTGAAGAAAGTGAATGTTTGTACACTATGTTTTGCATTTAATTAAAATTTATTATAAATATCACTGAATATTTAGGAAAATTTACGCTGATTATTATATATGTATCTTGGTGGAAAGAGGAGGGAAGGGGGGGGGGTGGAGACTGAGAGATAGAAAATGCTGTTTTCTTTCATTATGCTTTGCTCTGTAATAAAATTTATTGTAAATATCCCTTAATTTTAAGAAAAATTTACGCTAATTGTTATATATATTTTGGGGGGCTATGGGGAGGAAGGAGGGCTAAAGAGAAAAATGATTGCATAAATATTACAATGTTATCAATTTTAATTAAAATTTTAACAACTATCACCTACTTTTAATGAAATATTATTTTGAGTGGAGCCTATACCTGAAGGGGCGGGGGGGGGGAAGGGGGCAGAGACAAAAAATATGATTGTTTTTAAATCACACCGCTTCATATTTATAGGAAATTTTGTATAAATATCATTTATTGTTTATGAAAAATTTTAAAGAGGACTATGCATTGCAGTATCTTTCAGTTTCTAAGTTAGTAGGCAAAAATTCAATGCAATGTTCAGATCAGACATTAATTAAAAATTAATATCAAACATTGGTAAAAGATTATTCTGAAGCAGATTTTTTTTTTTTTTTTTTTTATCTGCCCCATTTCTCCCGCCCCTTCCCCTCGTAGAAACAAACAAAAAAAAAAATTACTATCGTTCGTATTAAAAAGGCACTACTCTTAATTTCTCTTTGTAAAACTGATGCTAAACATCAACGAGAGCATAAGTTTTTAATTTCTAGGGGGGAGGGGAGGTAAAAGAGACAGATTAAAAAAAGAAATTTCATTTTTGAGTAGCATTTTTCAGATTTAAATCATACATTGAATTTTTGCGTACAAACTCAGGAAGAGAAAGAAACTGATACTTAACCCTCACTGTAATGTTTTATACACAGTGAGTAATATTTCTAGAAAGTTTCATTAAATGAGCAACAAGATGGTACAAATCATATTAGCCCTTAGTTCTCACCGGGTAGTGTCTTCAATTTTCCTCTTCTCTTCAATTTTTGATAAACAATAAGATATATTTATGCAAATTTTCCTATTTAAGTCATTTAAAAGCAATATTCCCCTCCCCCCTCCTAGATACATGTAACACTCTTTGGAATCTTTCATTAAATGTAGGTAATAGTTTTTGAAATTTTAATTAAAACTGGTAACATCGTGATACTTATGCAATCATTTTTCTCTTTTGGCCCCTCCCCATAGCACCCAAGATATACATAACAATCAGGGTAAATTTTCCTAATTATTCAATGATATTTATAATAAATTTTATTAAAATGCAAAATATAGTGATATAGACATTCACTTTCTTTCCTTCTGTGCTCCCCCCCCCCCCAGACATATGTAACTTCACTGTCATTTTTCATTAATAGTAAGTAATATTTATACAAAATGTCAAAAAAAGAAAAAAAAGTATAATAAGTGTTGTCTAAAAACATTTTATTTTTTATCTCCCCCCCCCCTCTTATCAACTGTAGGTAACTTTCACTATAATTTTAATAAAATGTAATTGATAGTACAAAGTTTCATATAAATAAGTAGCATGGTGTTATAAAAATAACCATTTTCGTCACTCTGCTCCCCCCCCCCCCTAGTAAACCAGATATGTGTAATACTCACAATACTCACTGTAATTTTTCTTAAACAGTACGTTGTATATACAGAAAGTTTTTTTTTTTTTTTCATTAAATCAATAATAGTGTAGTTTAAAGAATAATATATTTTACTTTCATCTCCCCCCCCCTCTCCAGGTATATAATATGTACTTCATTGTGATAGTCACAAACTGTACGTGCTTATACAAAGTTTCATTAAAATCGGTAAGAAGGTGGTATAAAAACAATTGTTTTCTTTTCATTTGCTGCTACACCCCCCCTCCCGCTTTTCTCAGATATAAAATAAATTAATGGTGTACCAAATCAAATGAAATTCTAAAAATGTAATTTGAAAGTCATTCTGTAAATTCCTTATTTGATATTTATTATTTTGCGATTTGCGAAGTGAAAAGTGCCCTTTTTACCGTTGTCCTTTTTTCCGGGATCCCAGATCGACATATATTTTCTAAAAATGGTCAAATTGTTTTCTGGAGCTTTCAAAACATGTAATTCCATCGAAAACCGGAAGTTGAAAATTTTTACGAATCCAATACTTTCTATTGAATTAAAAAACAACAACAACAACAACAACAAAATGCAATAACTTAATTTGTGATGCTTCAGATGATTAATTATAAAAGATATTTTGTAATTAATGCCCATCTTCAATGTAATCATCACTCATTATTTTCTCTTGCCCATAGCATAGGGTCGAGAAAGAATTGTTTTAGGGTAAAATTTTTGAACGTGAGTTTTTGTTATTTTTACATGTTTTAACGTCCCCTGAATACGAAAATCACGTTTTTAGCTAATGGTCTGTGTGGATGTCGGTGTGTCTGTTATCAGCATATCTCAAGAACATATAGTTGCAGGAATTCCAAACTCGGTATTCTAAATGTATCATATAGGGATGCTTCAGTAAGCTTTTTGTTGAGATGAAGCAAATGGTTTGTGTACAGGGACACTCAAAAGTATTCAAATACATTACGTCTATGAGAGAAATTGCAGGTAAGTAGAGTTTAACATCTATAGACTGCACTAAACCAAATGAAGCTAATATATATTTTTTTGTAATAGAGATAGTCAACTGGGAAATAAATTGGGGGGGGGGGAAGTCCCCCTTCGAGAGGAGTAAATTTTCATTATAGGTATCTTTCAAAAGAGCTTGCCAATACCTTTGAAACGAATGGTTGAACCATCGATGTGCGATAATTTAAAATAAAGTTATCGATTTTTTTTTTCATTTAAAGAAGAAGAAAAAAAAATTATGTGATATTGAGAATAAATTCAACTTTTTTTTTTTTTTTTTTTTTTTTTTTTTTAATTTAGTTAATTACTTCTCTAATATGGAAATCGCCTGCATTATCATAAGAGATAATTTTTTTTAAATAATAATTTTAATAAATTATTTCTTAAAAACAGAATTATTTTCTAATAACCGAATTCAATTCTATATAAATGTAGGTGCATTAATGAAACAGGGGGTTGAGGGGGGCGGCAGCCCCCCTCACACTGAACTAATTATCATATAAAACTCTTCCGAAGCCTAATTTGAATTGTTTAACACAGGTTTACATATCAGTACTAGTTATCTTACCTTTTAATCTGTAACCTGTATTTATAGTATTAAATATCAGGGTAAGAGAAAGTCGTGTGAGTGACGCACCAGATTATTATTATTATTATTATTGTACTTAACTTAAGCAATCTTAATAAGTATTAAAATTTAATTATTATATTAGAAAAACATAAGTTCATAATACTTCATTAAATACTACAAACTGAACAAACTGAATTTACCTTTGAAAACGGTAAAAATTTTAAAATATTATTCTTAATTATTATTTTATGTAATAATATTACGCAAAAAATCACTTGTCTAGACTAAATTTGCACGAATCAAAATTGTGCATTAAAATTTCGATTGTATGTCTTTTTAATATTTTATGTCAAACCTTTCAAAGAGGTGTATTGTATAATATACTTTTGTCTTCATTTATTTACATCTTTTTATAGGACAACAAGATTCTTCTAGAAGGGAAAGCAAGATTTTAACATCCGTAAAGAAGGTAAAGGGGGTTTTCTGTATCTGAAAAGAAGGAAATATCACAAATTCTGGCCTTTAAAATTTTTCTTTTTTATTCAATGTTCAAAGAGTAGGGCTATAAAGAGAAGGACCACTATATAGATTACGATTGTGAACTGTGAGGTGAGAATACAAAAGCAGAGGTTGGAATAGGAGAGGGTAACTCAATGACATTACCTGATGAAAGAAAAAAACTGGAGAACGCTTCTAGGAAAAACATTTCCTTGCTAATTCCGTCATTGTCTACACAAAGAAAGCTTTTCTGTTTATCCATGCTCAAAAAGTAAAATTAGCCTCCAATCGCCACCCATCCTCAACTCTTTATTTATTTTTATTTATTTTATTTAACCATTAATTTTTTTAAATTTATTTACCTATTTTATTTTATTCTTTTTTTTTTTTTTTTAATAACTAACATTGATATAAAATCGCACAAATATTGAATACGTGAATAAATATATTAATAAAGGCTAAAATTTCTTCTTTAAGACTGAAAAAGTTGGAAAATGAATTATTCTAATATTCAGAGCCCCTTAGGAAAACACATATATACCTATACACATTTATATCTGACGGCGAAAAATGTTATCAGTACCAAAGATGAAATATATTTTACTCTTGATATATTTTAGCATATAATTCGCTAGTAAGAATTCTCAAATTATCCTTTTTCGTTTTACTTTATTTTGTTACACTTTTTTATATATTTATCGTTGCCATTTTTTCCTGTTACCATTTTTTCCGTTGCCATATTTACCTAAATTCCATTTTTACCGTAGCCATTCTTTCTGGCATCATTTCTCCCCCCCCCCCCCCCCATCCCCCGATTACTATTCTAACCCTAGCCATTTTTACATGCGCACAGTCAAAATGAGAATTTGCAAGATTACAAACCTCAAATAAAATAAAACAAAATTACTGTTTCATAAAATACTCTCTCTCTCTTTATATGTATACATATACATATATATATGTTACATAGCTGTTTAGAAATACGTTCTGTGATATAGTTTTATTCTTCTGTGCGATTTTTTCCCAGTGCGATTTTTTCCCAGTGCGATTTTTTCCGGTGCGATTTTTTCCAGTGCGATTTTTTCCGAGTGCGATTTTTTCCTGTGCGATTTTTTCCGGTGCGATTTTTTCCAAGTGCGATTTTTACCGGTGCGATTTTTTCCGTGCGATTTTTTCCGGTGCTATTTTTTCCGCCTCCCGGACGGTAGACCCACACACACAAAATTATTTGCCAAGTAGCAGTTATGAAGAATAATTTGAATTGTTTTTAACATGGGTTTGTTTAACAGTACTCGTTACCTTATTCCTTGATATTCAATCTGTTTTTATAGTATTAAATTTCAGGGTAATAGAAAGTCATGTGAATGTCACACCAGATTTTTTTTTTTCTTTCTTTCTTTTGATTACCGCTTTACTCCCTGAGATGTTTGTGAGACTTATATAAAAGCAATTTGCTGCAAAATGCAAATAATTTAATAGGAAGCAATACAAAAATTGCAAATGAAAAAATAAATATATCAGAGAAATAATAAAAAGCAGTGATCTAAACGACAGAAGTGTTTTGCGAAAACAAACTAGTGTAACACTTATTCCAAATAGATATATATTAATAAGCACAAAATAATAATAATAATAATAATAATAGTGGAGTATCAAAAGAAAATAAATGCTAATACAAAAGACTATTAATACATTGTACATAAAATTTAAAATAAATAAGAAAATTGCTTTTATATGACGTATTTTATTTATGCTTCAGAAATGCTAAATGTTAATTACTTTTAAGTCTTTACTTTAAATTAATTTTAATTTACACTATTTAAATTTTTACTGTTTTATAGATTACGAAGGCATTTAGATGTATCAATATTAAGTACATTAAAAATTGTCAAAATCGGTTTAAATTTAAAAATAAATAAAATTTGAAGATAATTTATTTTCTTGAAAAAATTTTAAATGTTCTCTGCTAACTGCTTTTTAATTTTTTCTTTCGATTTTATATTATTATAGTTAACAATATGTACTGAACATCTTTGGATATTACTTTGTGGATTGATTGATAAATAAAGTTTTAAAAATTATTTTTATAATTGAATGCTAAAATTTTGCATGAAATTTCATCTCATTCAAACATAAATTCTTTTTTAAAAATTTATCTATCAATTAATGCACGAATATGCTTATTATATATTGTTAAACTATAACATTATAAAATCGAAGGAAATTAAAAAAAAAAAAAAATATTTATTTTATTTATACGTATTTCGACAAATCTTTATATATGATTAATATTGATACATTTCAATGCATATGTACGCAAATTTTACGCTCAGCGAATCTTCTAATCAATCTCTTAAAAAAAAAAAAAAAAAAAAAAAAAAAAACCCTCCAAGACAGTAGGAGGAAAAAAGTGTTGTATGATATTCACTGTCCCGTTAAAATAAAATATCCACTGCTATTAAAAAAAAAAAAAAAAAGAAAAAAAAAATTAATTTCAATAAACAAAGAATGGCCATACTAATAATATTAATCATAATAAAATGATTGCATTAAAAATGACTTTATGACTGCAGGTTAAAAAGGAAGAACCTTTATCACACAAGTCATAATAAAGCAAAAACAATGAAGTATTAGATTAATTGTTTCTCTATAACATCGATTATGCTACAAAAAATTGACAAATTATGCATTAGCTAATTGTTGGCACGAGCCTTATCAGGTTTGGATATTCCTGATGAAGGAGTTATTCTTTATCACCCACCCCCTCCCTTTCCACGGAGGAAATAGCATCACTTATCAACAGTTTCAACATTTCAGCAGTCATTAGTAGAGGGACACAACAAAGTATTGTTCTGGGTGTCAATAGGCTGATATTTGAGGCCTCTCCGAAATTTCCGATAAGCCCTATCTCGAGTGTCTTCGGCAGGCTTCCTTCTAGGGAAGTCGGATAGCCGTCGCCTGGGAAGGATATATCCAGCAGTCTCGTCCGACGGTCACCGCTAGCTGTTACCGGACATCGGTCACTCTTTGCACCACAGGGTCGTTATAATCGCAACGAAACGATAAATAAAGGAAGTGTTGAAAGGGCGCAATTGTTTTTCAACTAATTTTCCAGAACATGACTATAGATAAAATGAATAAGGGGAGTAGGGTAGGTGCTCCAGTAATTGACACCTTCCCCGAAATAATTAATAAATAAGTAAAAAAAATAAAAGAAAATGTTTTACATATAAGAATTTTAACATTGTATGTCAAACACTGGAGCATAAGGTGCTGGTAAAATGAAAAGCTATCAGTTTTAAACACTGGAGGATAGGGGCCAGTTACTGGTAAAATGAAAAAACTGGCAATGTCAATTACTGGAACATTGAGTGGGTGTAAAATAAAAATTCATTAAAAAAAATACATATATGTGGTTCTGAAAATCTTTCATACCATAAATATTAACTTAAGATATCTAAAAATAGTTTCTGATAACTAAAACATTAAAAACACCAGAAATTGCTCTAAAAGTGTCAACCACTGGAGCACTTGCCCTTATCCTATAATTTGAAAAATGAGGTAAAATTATTAAAAAATCTGGAGTGACTCCACTCGACTTTCTGGACCTTCAGTAATTAACAGTTTTGTAGATAAAGTAAAGAAAGAGGAGTTGTTAAACAAACAAAAGAGAGAAAACCATAATAGAGTGTTTGAGTATTTTTCTCCATATATTACACGACGTTTTATTTAACGCTACTGAACTTTGAGCCCATAGATCATAATGATAAAGAATTTTTCGTTGTGTCCCTGTAAGAACCTATAAATGCTAGATTCACCAAAATGCTTATAGTTAGTGCAACAGTGATTTATAATATTCATATAAATTTTCAGCTCAATTGAATACGGCGTTTAGATGCTATCGCACTTTTAAAAATTTGGTCCATAGGCCATAATGATAAAGAATTTTTTTTGTGTCCCTGTAAAACACTGTAAGTGCTAAATTCACCAAAATCTATACAGTTGGTGCAACTGTGACCTATAACATGTGTACAAATTTTTTTGCTCAGATTAATAAGGAGTTATAGACGTTATCACTCTTTTAAAAATTTGGCCCCACATAGGACATAATGATAAAGAATTTTTCTTTGTGTCCCTGTAAAAAAAAACTGTAAGTGCTAAAATCACCAAAATCTATACAGTTCGTGCAACTGTGACCTATAACATGTGTACAAATTTTTTGCTCAGATTAATAAGGCGTTTAGACGCTATCGCACTTTTAAAAATTTGGCCCCATAGGTCATAAGTTTGGCTCCATAGGTAAAGAATTTTTCCTGGTGTCCCTGTAAAAAAAACTATAAGTGCTAGATTCACAAAAATCAATAGGGTTCGTACTATGGTGACTTACAATATACGTACCAACTTTTAGCTTATTCGAACAAAGCGTTTAGACGCTAGCGTGTTCACTCACAGACATACACACACACACATACGTACACACATACATACACACACACATACATACATCATCGTAAAAATAGTGGAAACGGACTCAGGGGACCTCGAAACGTATAGTAACATTAAAATCTCAAATTCGGATTTTTGACATGATTTACAATACTTTCCTCACTATAGTGTTCGGAAAGTAAAAACTAATGCTGGATTGTGAAGAAAAATACATTTTTAGAATAAATACTACACTTTACAAATATTCAGCAGTTGTTAAACAGAGACGGCGCAACTTCTCTTCTTTTCAAAAGCAGTATGCTCTGATCAACACAAAACCTTCTTCCTTATTCTATATCACTCTGTATAACAGCGCCACTTACTGTTTCACACGCAAAAATAGTTAATCATAGATTCTAATAACAAAGATTTTACATATGGAGGTAGGTGTAAATTTAATTAACAGATGCTAAGATGTAGTCGTGTGGGAAATCACGAACTTGAGTCGGCCGATATACACTCAAATTGATTCAGCATTTATTTTTATAATAATTGTCTCACATATTAAATTTGTTGTATATATATGCCATAGGAGTTGAAATTTAGTCTCCCTATTCACGGGGCAAAGGGGATTCCTATTCACATGATTTAGCCTTCTTATGCACAGGTGGCGCACAGTAGCTCCACCTGTCAAACGATATGCACTTAAATGGCATCAGCATAGGGTTTCATAATTGCACTCCCTTATACCAAGTTTTGTGTAGTTATGCACAACAGAAGCAGAGATATAGCCTTTTCCGTTCATGATGAAAGTTGTAGCATAGCAGTGCCGCCTATCGGCTGATATGCCCACAAATTAAATTAATATAATTTTTTATCATGTCTTTTTCACATATTAAGTTTTGTTTGATTATACGCAATAGAACCTGAGATATAGCTTTACTTAAAATGGAGAAAATCGCAATGTAACAGCGTCATCTCTTGAGCGATTTGCGCCAAAACTTGAAAGGCAGTAGTTTATGTCAGGTGCGAAGGTGCGACTACATAAAAATTTATATGAAATTTTGTGCTGTAGTTTCTGGAATATGGTTTTTTCAAAATTTTTGCCATACACACAGGCATTTTCTAAAAATGGTGAAATAGTATTCTGGGCTTCTGAACCTTCAAAACATGTAAATTGGTACCATTGGTAACTAAAAGTCAAAAAATTTTCGCAAATCCAAAGCTTTTTTTTTTTAAATATAGAAGAAAGTGAAAAGGAATTTCGCTTATCGAAGTGGGTTTTTGTTATCACTGTGGTGTGCATTCATACTTATTTTATTGCGCTTGATAAAAGATCGCAAATAATTATTTCGATCCAAAGCAGTCGTGTGCTTCCGCATAATATGATGTTCATTCAAGAAATTCTTCTTCTTCTTCATTTCAGTTCAACAAGAACAGAAATTAATATGTTGTGGCTACTACAATACTTTCTTCTATATTTTTCCATACAATTTCACGCAGTACAAGTTAATTAATAAAATTATTTTCTATGGTGAATACGGACGATTTTCATATCATCGAAGCATAACATTATAAGTAAAAAAAAAAGGTCAATTTTGTACCAACATGTGAGGAAATCCCCCCTTCCCACCCCCCACCCCCCCCCAAAAAAAAAAAAAAAAAATGTATTTATTGATAAAAATGAAAAAAAAAAGAGAGAGAGAGAGAATAACTTTGTTCTAAACTATCACAGATCTATGGTTAAGTAAATTCTAATATTTACTCTGAGTTTAATACAGAATAAATAAAAAATAACTGCTCAGTAATGGATACTGCAAAAACATAAATAGGACGTTCTCGCTCCTGATCCATTAGTATAACAAATGTTTTGTTCACAACAGTTTGGTTTGATGTTTGCGCCTTAGGTGACACGCCAATACTCAAGCGTATACGATAATAGATTAGTGAAAGATAGTTTTAGAAAATTTCTGAGAATTCCAGCCACGTGCTAAGTGGAATACTGGAAATATGATAATTAATGAACTCAATGGCATGGGTTGGTGAGAGACGCGTGGATCTCTATTGTCCCTGTCAAGTAATTCTTGTTGAACAAGGTATTCTATGGTTTTATCCTCAGGCAAAAAAAGGGTAAGTGAAATAAGAAAAGAAAGGGTAACAATGATATGGACTCCCCTGACTTTCACTTTTTTAAATGATTTTGAAACGGAAAAGGAGAAAATCAGCAAAAGGAAATGAACTAAAATTTTCCCTTCAGATTCTAAATTCTCCTGAAAGTAACTTTAGACCATTTTCTATATTATGTAATTTTAGATTTTCAAATTAGAGAACATAGTTGCATTTATTCAAAGATAAACTTGTATGTTGTGGCCATCACAAAATATTCTTTTGTGACTAGCGACTTTCGGTGATTTTTGTAGGTCTTTATTTCATCCTATATAACAGCGCCACCTACCAGTTAACACTCACAAACATTTAATCAACACAGCTCCACACATTAGAGATTTCACATGTGCAGTTTGGTGCAATTTTAACTTATAAATACTATATAGCCGTCTGAAAAGTCGCAGCAAGTGAGGGATAGCAGTTACTTTCACATATCAAGTTTTATACACTTATACACTATAGAAACTGATATATAAACTTCCTGTACATAGGAGGAATTGCAGCATAGCAAAGCGACCTCTTGGACGGTATATGCTAAAACTTAATTATGTCACCAAACTTATTTATAGCACTAAATTATGTTAAGCTACAACGAAATGTATAAAGTTTTGTAAAATTCTGTTCATTCTTTCATGAATGAATACAACAGTGAAAACTTTTTGATATCACAAATACAAAAATTGACTGACAGACTTTTTTTAATGGTTAAATCATGTTTAGGTGATTTCAAAACGAGCAAATCCATTGAAAACAATTTTTATGAATTCTCTACTTTCTCCTTAAATAGAAGAAAGGAAAAAAATAAATAAATAAAGAAGAGAAATAAAATAAAAATATCACTGAATGGACGATTAATTGAAAACACATTATAAATGAAATGATTACATAACTTGATTAATCACCCTAAAACAAAATTTGCACATATACTATTAACTATACTCCTAGAGAAAAAAAAAATTATTTCGTTTTAATTTACTTCCTTATTCCCCATATTTCCAGTAATTTATTTATTTATTTTAACTCTCTCTTCTGTTTATTAAATATATGTATATATATATATATATATATTTATTTATTTATTTATATATATATATATTATTAATAATCCACAAGTTGTAACTTTTAGATAGAGATTTACATCTGGTAGTAAAATTCATTCTTTTCTCTTCACAATATGTAATTCTTTGGGGTTTTGTCGATTTTTATGAAAAGGATATCTCATTCAAAAAAAGAAGTGTTTCGAATTCTGTGTTTGTAATACAATTACTCTTTAAACATTTTGCTTTTTTTTTTTTTTTTTAGCTTAGTGAGCAATTAAAAATAAATAAATAAATTTAAGTATTTTTTTAGAGAAAATTAGTCCTAAGTTTACTTAATGAAATAAAATATATTACGTTATTTAAAAAAAAAAAAAAAAAAAAAAAAACGTTACGTAATGAGATTGAGTAATTCTATTTAAAAAAAAAATTAAATGAGATTTCGTGGCAGGAGACCGGAAAATTGGCGTAGAGAGAGAGGAGTCTAAGCAGAAAAGACTAAAAAATTTGATTAATGTTCAAATCAAATCCAATTAATAGTTTCCAGTTTCGAAAAAGCTTTTTTTCTTGCTGGTTGTATCTGACTTTACAAAAAAAATTAGGATATTTTTCTTTACACATCATAAACTTAAAGAAAATTGTACTGGTTGCGGAAGGACGTGGCCTTTCTTCTTCAGGTGCAAAACACGTGCCTTGGAGGCAAATGAAGGACTTTTAATAATATAATATGACAAAATAAAATAATAATTTTTTTTGCTATATGCAAAATATACACATAGGAATTTGTTTCTATTATTACACAGTGTCGCTGCATGGGGGGAGGGGGGCGCGGCGGGAGTCATTCAAAAGTCATAATCAGATTTTGGATTATTTAAGAATAATATATTTAAAGTCGTGAGAGAATAAAATAGTAAATTTTTATAATTAGTGGCTTGAAGAACCAGCAGAACCTGTTAGCTTCGCTGGTCACTACATTTATTTATTATTATTATTATTTAAGGATTATTGCTTTCAAATTTTATAAATAAAAACTAAAAATAATTCTATTGAAATCATTCAAATACCTCGCTTTGGCTCCACGCTGCCTTTATCAGCATTATGTTGACTGCTGGTCCCTACTCACCCGAGAACTTCAACTTGGTTGCTTATCGGATGACAGGTGTGTTGCTAGTATTCAAGAACTACCATTTTACATAGGACTATATCTCAGCATCTACGGAGAATTTTAATTTTAGCAGTTTTAGCGCCATATATTAAAGAATCCTAAATTTACAAGCCCTGGTTCTGTAATAATAAAATTATAAGCAAACAAAATTTATAATTATATTATTATTAATTATATTATAAAAATTATAAACAAACTTATTTGTTATAAATTTTCATTTAACTTTAACTTTAATAAGTTTAATCCTTTCTACTTCAGTACCATTTGATTTCGACAGAAACAATAAATTGATAATAAAATAATAAAAACATTTCCTTTCTAAAGGAAATTTTTATATTGAGGAATTGAAGTTTTCATTTGATAATTTATTTCAGATTTCCATAATGGTTTTTAGAAGAAAAAAAAAAAAAAAAAGAGTGGAAAGAAAAAGAACCAATGCTCACAAGCTGTAGAAATTTAGAAATTCCAATTTGCTCTCAAAGTTCTAACAAAATTCAAATAATAATAATAATAATAATAATAATAATAATAAAGAAATCTGTAGAAAATCATGTTGGTATAAGCACGTGTATTGTAAAATAATAATAATAACAATGTGTATATTTCGGAATCATTAAAAAAGGAAAAATAAATAAAATAATATTCGGTATTATCAGACAAAAAGAAAAGCATCTTAAATAAAAATTCATAAAAAATTAACTTATAAATAAAATTTAGATATATATGCAAGCAACATGCTGTCGTTTCAGTTAAAGCCAATTAAACCTTTAAGGTTCATTGTTTTTGTCTTTTTCATCATATTTTTCTTGTTTTAATCTATTTTTAAACATTTATTTCTTTTCTGTTCGACAGATAGTAGCACTACTCCGAAATCTAACAAATGATGTTTCAGGATAAGACATTTGCAGATGACACTTTAAATTTCTCAGAAGACGTGAGTGCACCTGGCTACTTAGTTGATGCACTCGTGCCTAATTTTTTCACCTGGTGAAGGACCGTGCTATTATTTTGACTGATGCGAGGTTTTATAATGTATAGTTTTTACTTACAAATTTATTATTATTATTATTATTAAATTGATTACTGTTTGAACTTTATCAGGTAAACATGTAAATATTTCAAACCAAAATAGGAAAACAACCATTCTACTAATCAAACACAATACCCCCCCCCCCAAAAAAAAAAATAAATAAATAAATAAAATGAATAAATAAATAAATAAAAATAATAAATAAAATAATAATAATAATAATAATAATAATAATAAATAAATAAATAAATAAATAAATAAAATCGTATATGAAAACTTGGAGTAATTTTATACACCAAAAACGAGCGTAATCAAGAAAAATCTGATTATTAAATAGAGAGTGAAATTATATGAAAAATTCAAGAGTTAGATACACATGTAAGCCAGATACATATGTAACCAGATTGTACTAAACAAAAAGAACAATAAAAACTTGTTGAAGATTCAAAGATAACTCATACTGAAGAATTAATTTTCAGAATCAAGCTATCTCTTCAATCGAAAAAAAAAAAAAAAAAAAAAAAAAAAAAAGCAAGATTTCATATTATAGCAGCTTTTAAAGCTAAATTGCTACAGGGGTGACCAATCTTGCATGAAAAACAAATAGGTTTGAAATTTGAAATTAACAAATGGAATAAAAATAATAAGAGAATACGAGAGTTAGAGCTAACTGAAAATAATGAGAATAATAATATTTCCAAACCATACAAAGGTTTGCATTTTCTATACAGTTTGCGTAGATAAGATGAATACTACAAGTAACCAAGCATATAGCACAAATAGTTTAACTTGCCGTAAAATATAGATTATTACTACTAAAACTATTTATAATACTTTATAAAATTTAATATATCTAAAACAAAGTTTTATTAAATGCCATAAATAATACTTTTCTTATATTTTTAATATACAGTACTATTGCAGAAAACATAAAATTATTAGAAACAAAATTGGTATTTTTAGAACATTATTAACTATACAGAATAAAATTATATTTTTATTTTGTAGAAGTTGTATAATTTAATATTCTTATATTATATATTTTAATTTAGTGAAAAGATTATTAAAAAGTAGGTTATTTTTATACCTTAAAAGTGTACTGTAGCTTAATTTGATTAGATTAGAATTTTTATTAATTAAATAATCTGATGTGGTACTCACACTACTTTCTCTTAGCCTGAAATTTAAAGGCCGCGGTAGCCCAGTCGGTAGAGCGCCGGCATCGCAATTGGAAGATTACGGGTTCGGTACTCGAGCCGGCCAAAGACCGCCGTGTACACTAATGGTGGCTGGTGCACGTAAAATCTGTCGTGGCCGCAATGTCCTCCATGTTCCCATCAAAAATTATACCTCTGGTGGTCACCGAAGCGGGACAGCCATCCCTTCCGTGTAGGATCAAAATTGCGATGGCATGTCTCCGGACCACCTCTAGGGGTGAGTCCCAGACCGTCGCCAATGGCCCATCTGCGCAGCACTAGTGCGACGTAAAACCCAACCAACCAACCAACCTGAAATTTAATACTGTAA
Source organism: Salticus scenicus (assembly GCA_963930645.1). Classification (NCBI taxonomy): domain Eukaryota; kingdom Metazoa; phylum Arthropoda; class Arachnida; order Araneae; family Salticidae; genus Salticus; species Salticus scenicus. The sequence goes on from CAWVNO010001456.1 coordinate 52,992, forward strand.
AAACGGATTGGAGATTAAAGGGTAAAATAACGAGTACTGTTATATACGTTACTGTCCTACGTTAAAAACAATTGAAATTAGGCTTCGTCAAAGCTATTTGACAAATAATTCTGTGTGAGGAGAGCTCTCGCCCCGCTCACCCCCCCCCCCCCCCCGTTTGATTATTGTACCTACATTTATATAGAATTCAAATGTGTTATTAAATTTAAAAGCTCATTGAAAATTATTCAGACAAGTTTCACACGCACCATTCCTTGAAACATACCAATCTTGATAAAAATTTTCATGCAACAAACTTATATTAACTTCAAAATGCAACATTTGAGTTACTTGAAATTATTTGTTGTTGAGTTAATCTGATAAGAGATAAACACAAAAATCAAACATTAAAAACTTGTTCGGTATTCAGGAAAACTCCAAAACGTGTAAATTTAAAATAAATAAATAAATAAGATTTAGTTTAAAGAGCACTTTATTTACCGTATGGATATGAGGAATTACTTCAAACTGAGGAGTAATTAAGTTCAAACTTGGTGTCCTAAATCTGTATCATACAGGGATGCCACAATAAATTTTTCGATGAGATCAAGCAAATGGTTCGTCTACAGAGACATCCAAGATAATTCAAATACATTGCGTTTATGGACGAAGTTGCAGGTCAGTAGGAGTTTAACGTCTGTAACCTGCACTAAACCAAATGAAATGAATATATATTTTTTATGTGCACAAAAGCATATCTCATGTAAAATATGTTATAAAAATTATGCACCGTTTGTTTACGAACTACACAAAAGAAGTAGAAGATAGTCGTACTACTTGGAAAGTGATGGAAGTGCATTTCAGGTTGTGCTGTGTGTTATATAATATAGGAATATATTTAAGAACTCAATGTGATGTGTATATAATTTTTAGAATATATACAAGACTGCCAATAAGTAAGCAACCCCCCCCCCCTTTTTTTTTTAATTGAATGTCATTAGTGAAAATTTTTACCATGCCTAGGGAAACTGCCCCAGGAATTAAAATTAATTCCTCATACCCATACGATGAATAAAGTAATTTTTAAGCTAAATATTCAGCGTTTATTTTTATATAATTACCCGTTTTGTGTCTCTCTGAATACTAAAGTCAAGTATTTAGCATTTATCTTTGCCGATGTTTCTTATAAGAGTAACTTAAAAACAAATAGTTTTAAGCGATTCAAATACTGTAATTTGAAGTTAATATAAAGGTTGTTATTTGAAAAGTTTGATTAATACTGATAAGTTTCAACCAATGGTGCTGGTGAAAGTTATCTCAATTATCTGAAATGAACTTTTAAATTAAATAACAGCTTTTAATTCGTTAGTAATGTAGGTACTATATTCAAACAAGTGTGTGTGGGGGGGGGGGGGCGGGGGAGGTAGCCCCCACACACAGAGTTATTTGTGAAATAAATCTATTCAGAAGCCTAATTTGAATTGTTTTTAACCTAGTTTTATATAACAGTGCCTGTTATCTTACCCCTTAACCCATATCGTACCAAGCATTGAAAAAAAAATTTTTTTCTTTACACAATCTTAAATACATATTTCTTTAAGCCTATGTATACACACAAAATCAAAACAAATACCAAACTTTCATTAGCTTAATCGGTACAGACTGTCCTAAAAATAGGAAAATTGTTTAGGACAGTCTGAAATAAAAAGAAAACAGACTATCTCACTCTCTCTATATATATATTATACAGAGGCTGTTCGCACATTTTTTAGACGATTTTGGTTAGCGGTAATAAAAAATCGTTTGCTGCAAAAGAAATAATTGCAAAAGTATTATGTTTTTAAAAGTCAAAATTATCGTCTGCGGCTTAAGAAGTTTGCTTTTTTTCAAAATGGCATTTTTCACGAAGTAGTGGTTCGAAGGCTATATTTATGGTCTTTCCGAAGAGAAATATTCATATTCCGTTATCCAAAAACGATGTGAGAGTCATGGTTTTGTGATATCTAAAGCGTCGATATGTAATATCGTCAACAAGAAAGGAACAAAACGTCAAATTGGAGCCTCAAGTGCGACAAAAATACCAAACAAGTATCCAAGGAAAAAACGGACATCTTCGACTATTGCAAAGGTACGTTGTTTAATGTTAAAAGAAAATCCCCCTAGTCAAAGGACAGTTGCGAAATCATTAAAATGCTCGGTGTCCACTGTAAACAAAATGATAAACGTTGATTTAAATTTTAAGATAGCGAAAAAACGCAATGTGCATCGTCTTTCACCGATACATCCCTGAACACAGGACACGCTGCAGAATTCTGTATGAGAAACACTTATCGAAAGAAAAATGGAAAAAAATTGTCACAATAGATGAATCATGGGTGCATTTAAATGATTGCAGCAAAAAAAAAAAAAAAAAAAAGATCCATTTATTATCATAAAAGGGGAGAACAAAATTTAAGTACATGGTTCAAAGAATCGAAAGAAAGTTTTTCTAAGGGATTGATGATTGTTGCTGGTTTTTCATATAATGACAAGTTAAAAATAAAGAGAGTGGAAAAAAATGTCAAGATTAACTCCAAATACTATCAGGAACATATTTTATCGCCAATTTTTCTCGATGAAATACCATCGCTTTACCCACAGTGCCATCAATCTGTGGAACTCCATCAGGACAAAGTTAGCAGTCACACATCAAAATCCACTGTAAATTTCCTAAAAGAAATGGAACAAAAAACCGGTATCAAGGCTGATCACTGATATCCCTACTAAATCTTCCGATGTATCACCTATGGATTTTTGTGCTTTCGGACTTTTAAAATCTGCATTATCCAAACGTCGTCCCACAACTCTTACAGGACTCTGGAAAGCTGTTAAGATAGATAAGGGCTATTAAATAGAACATTTAAAACACAAGAATTTTATGTAATTTAGTTTTGTGAATACAATATACATCGTCTAAAAAATGTGTGAACAGCCTCTGTATAATTGTTTTACCAGTACAAAAGTGTAGAGTATTACCTCAATAAATGTCCGTTATTCTTGAACGTAAAACCTTCTTAAGTAATAATGTGTTGAAAATGTAATGAATAAATCTTCAAAAATCGTCATTTTAAAAATAAAAAAAAAGTATATCAAACATTAATTTAAACTAACGATAAAGACACATATGTATTCATTGGACTTTTAAATAATATATCGCCTTTAATTTGAATTAAAATATTCAAAAGAATTTATATAAATACCACTTATGCATGAAGTCCTATTTTTAGGGCGATGGTGAAATATGGGTTAATCGCCAATCTGTATTTATAGTATTGAACTTCAGGTTAAGAGAAAGTCGTGTGAGTGTCATACCAGATTATTAAAATTATTCTGGAAACTTCCAAAAGAAAACGTGTAATGAACAATAAAGATTTGAATAAAAAGTATCAAATTTAACTTACAAATAAAATATCAAGTATATAAATAAGCAAAACGTTCTCTTCAGTAAAGGCCAATTAATGCAAAATTATCAGTACTTAACAAAGAAAATAATCTGGTGTGTCACTCACACGACTTTCTCTTACCCTGAAATTTAATACTACAGAGTGTCCTAAAAAGTTCCAGTACTGACGCTGATGTATTTTTTTTTTACAAAACAACAAACCTTAGAACGATTATTTTTATGCTAATGATAAAAGGCACATTTAAAATAACGGAGGAAAAAATACAGTACTTGCATTTATAATAAATGTTCAAAATGTCCACCTTTTTCTAGGAGGCAACGCTGAACTCGTTTGCGCATGCAGGGCCTGATTACCCAAATGGCTCAGGAAGCACAAGCTTCCCCTCTAAAATTTAAGAGGGGGCCCTAAAATGACTAAAAACAGGTTCTTGGAATTTCTGTTTCATATTTTCACCCTCAGATTGAATTTTTTCTGAGAAAGGTCGCCTAAAGCAAGGTAAAATACTCACTATTTTGGGAAAAATCTGTTATTTACCCTCTAAAATCTGAATATTCTTAATTAATAAGTTATACGATTTTAATGTTGTGTGTAGAAACCACCCAGGTATATGAATGAAAAAAAAAATCCGAAATGAAAGGGGGGGGCCCAGAAATGATACTGAGCTTCCCCTAGCTTCAAAGCTTAATCGGGCCCTGTGCGCATGTGTTTAGAAACGCGTTTTAACATGCTGGGAGTGACTTCTTGTAGAGAAACTTGTACCCACCTGCACAAAACCTGTATTATGAAATTGTCGAATGAACTGATATAGCATATTTTTACTCGGTATTGCATCATCTGGATATTTATATAGCCAAACATCTTTGCATCTTTCATACGATTTACATTCAAAATAAGCTTCAAACAGTGAAATTCTCTTAATGCGTGATAAAAACATTTCACTGTGAAGAACAAAATAACATAAAACTTTATTCTTACACAACTTGAGCGAGAAAAGAAACAAACTATAAAAAATAAAGAACTGGTGCAATAATAAGCAGTCGATAAAATTTAATATTAAAAAAAATCATGGACACAATGAGTTCTTTAAGTTGGAGTACTGGAACTTTTAGGACACCCTGTATAAATACAGCTTGCAGATTAATAGGTAAGATAACGAGTACTGTTATGTAAACCTATGTTAAACAATTCATATTAGGCTTCTGAAGAGTTTTATATGATAATTAGTTCTGTGTGAGGGGGGCTACCGCCCCCCTCAACCCCCCGTTTCATTAATGCACCTACATTTATATAGAATTTAATTCGGTTATTAAAAAATAATTCTCTTTTTAAAAAATAATTTATTAAAATTATTATTTAAAAAAATTATCTTTTATGATAAGGCAGACGATTTCCATATTAGAGAAGTAGTATAACACCAAATGTCCAAAAAAAGTCCATTTTATTCTAAATATAAAAAAAAAAAAAAAAAAAAAAAGTACGATTTTTTTTTTTTTTTCGTTAAAAGTAAAAAAAATCGATAACTTTGCTTTAAATTATCGCAGATCGATGGTTCAACCATTCGTTTTAAAGGTATTGGCGAGCTCTTTTGAAAGATACCCATCATGAAAATTTACTCCCCTCGAGGGGGGACTTCCCCCCCAGGGGGGGAGGCGAGGCTCCTACATACACAAAATTTTTTTTCCCAGTTAACTATCTCTATTACAAAAAATATATATTCGTTTCATTTGGTTTAGTGCAGTCTATAGACGTTAAACTCTACTTTCCTGCAATTTCCCCCATAGACGTAATGTATTAGAATTCTCTTGATTGTCCCTGTACACGAACCATTTGCTTGATCTTAACGAAAAGCTTACTGTAGCGTCCCTATATGATACACATTTAGAATACCAAGTTTGAACTTTCTGCCATAATTTGTTCTTGAGATATGCTGATAACAGACAGACACACACACACACATACAGACACACACACAGACATACACACACACACACACAGACATACACACAGACCATTTGCTAAAAACATGATTTTCGTATTCAGGGGACCTCAAACGTGTAAATATAACAAAATCTCGCGTTCGAAAATTTGACCCAAAAACAATACTTTCTCTACCTTATGAGTAAGAGAAAGTAAAAATACATATCTGCAGGTGATATACCTCATTTTTCATCTTTTTTTCTCCCGTGTGTCTCATACATACAGATATGCAGTTTAAAAATGCGTCTAGCGTTCGGAAACTGCGATTTATCATTCTCCATATCTTCCTTTGTGAGAACAGTCCGCTAAAGAAAAACTGAGTTTTGTTCGAAACGACAGAATAAGATTTTTCTTTAGATTGATTATTTCGGCTACTGTAGAAAACTACTACTTCCTCATTAAAGTTGACATTTATGATATATATCTATATCTTTTTTTTTAAATGTTTCGGCGAAAATATGTATTTTATGTATTCAAAGGGTTATACCGTATCAAATTACCCCTTTTTTGTAAATGCTAAAAATAACTTTTTACAACCCATTTTACGTTTAACCCTTTTTTTTCATACTCCAGAAAAGTTAGCTTGTTAGCGATACTGTTTTTTCTCACAGTACGGGAGGTTTAAAAGTAATAAAATATAATAAAGATATGTCAATTTTCAAATTGCCCACCTGTCAAAGTATATTTCAAAACACACACGCCTAAAAAATAAAATAAAATAAAAGCTAAGTATGCATAAGTAAAGCTAGTAGAGTTTGCGCACAATTCAAGAGAATGATATAGAAAATTCAAGTACTAATATTTTGCTAAACTACAGGACAGGAGTAACTACGCTTAAATATAACTATAATTAAACTGTTAACAATAATACTAATAACTACACTTAAATGACATTGTTTTAAGATTTTTGTAAACAAATATTTTTGTATTAGGAGTGGTTATTTCAATTTAATACCTAATTAAAGAAAAGGAAAGAAAGAATAATAATAATAATAAAATTAAAAAATGTATTTAAAGAAAAATTATTGAAAAAATTAGAAAAAAAAAAAAAAAAAAGATCAGATGAGATTACAAAATAACATTGTTATTAGATGACACATTTCAATTAGATAGAGATAGATAGTACATATATTACATTTATTTTTCATATTAAGCGTTTTCTTGGTTGCTGACCTAATCTGCCGTTGTCCACAGTCTTTGCACTAATCGTTGTGTAAATGATGCAGCTTTCGTGCAACCACCTGCTAAAGTCCTTCACCGAGTCGGGTACTCATGGTTACCCGCTTTCTGGGTCGGGTGCGGATCGAGGTAGCATCAATTTTTTACCCGTGGGTAAAACCGCAGGTCTACCTGCAAAATATTTTCCTGTGAAGAATTTTTTATGTTGCTTTTCTATGAATATAATCTTTTGAATGCAGAGATATAGGCTGACATGCTCTTCCTTCATGACAGTTTTAAGCAACATGACTCATAAGTTTAATTCATAAAGAAAAAATACATAAATATTAATGCTTGACGTTTAAAACGTTATATAAGAAAAATATTTGCCTTCCAACGTGTATTTGTTTCCTTTTTTTTTTTTTTTTTTTTTTCTCTTTAGTTACTGTGAATATTTAAAACAGTGGATTTTTTAAAAGTAGTGTAATGCACGAAAAAAATTTGGTATATTATACACTGAAGTTTTGTTTATAATTAGAATAGTTATTTTTAATATAATTAGAATTATACGCTAGTTTTAATGCAATTATATGCTATCACATCTCATACAGAGACATTCTATAGGCACGTGCATCATTAAAAAAAAAAAAAAAAAAACTTATTTGTTAATAATGACACTTTAAAACATGTAAAATTAAAAAAAAAAGATATATTTAATTAAAATCACTTAAAATGACACATATCGTTTCAAAGCTTTTCACCCTGCCTATCAGGGCATCATCAGGAAATTTTTTTAATAAAACGTAGTTTCGTAAAAAGTGCAGCATTACGTTCATTGTATATTACAAAAGCAGACAATGTTACGGTTAAGCTTGATATAAAGGAAGAAATCAGTCTGGATTCAAAATTGTGGAGTCTTATTTGGAGCTTTTCTAGATTATATATCTAGATTACATATTATAGATCATTTTCACACGAACCGCATGAATTTTGAAGAATCTAACACTGATACATTTATTACTATCACACAATCAACAGATTGGGAAGAAAATCATATTTATTGAAAATTTATTTTTCCAACTGAGTGAAAATAAATTTTCAATAAATATGATTTTCTTCCCAATCTGTTGATTGTGTGATATTAATAAATGTATTTATTCCTCCCATTGTTTAATTGTGTTTTCCATTACCTGCGGCTTATTCTGTTGAGCTATCTACATGATAGACCAGTTGCCCTGCCTAAAGGTGTCTGAGTGAGTAATGGCCACCGGTTGTCGGCCTGGATAGCTCAATTGGTAGAGCCTTGACCTTGTAAGTCAAAGATACGTGATTGGACTTCCGGTCCAGGCATTATTTTCACTCAGTTGGAAAAATAAATTTTCACTAACACTGATAGTTTTTTTTTTTTTTTTTTTTTTACAGAGACACAACAAAAATTCTTTACCATTATGGCTTATAGGCTCAAATTATTTAAAGTGCGATAGCGTCTAAATGCCTTATCCGATTAAGCTGAAAATTTATATACCTATTATAGGTCACTATCTCAAGAACTGTATAGATTTTTATGAATATAGCATTTATAGTTCTTTTACAGGGACACAAAGAAAACTTCTTTATCATTATGATCTATGGGTTTAAGTGTAATATTGTCTAAAAGCGTTATTCGAATCGCGAATGAATTGGAAATGTATATACATATTACTGATCACCTGTATGAATATTGGAGAATTTTCTCTTTTGTTTGTATAAAGATTATTCTTACTTTAATTTAGTTATACGACCGTTAATTACTCAATTTTCGGAAAGTCAAGTGGAGTCACTCCAGATTTTTTTAGTTGCAGACCAGAGTTATCATTAAAAATATTTCCGCTACTATTTTACTTTGATATAATTTATTAAGAAACCTAGAATATTTTGTTGGGAAAAAAGAAAGTCCATGTTTTTCAAGACAACAAAATTCTTTGTATGACCTTCTGTAAAGTACAATACTTTCTGAGAAATTTTTATCTTGAAGACTTCCGTTTAGTCCATATTTCTGGAGAAAAAATAAACTTGACATAAGAAACACCCTATAGTCCTTCACGTATTCCTTTGAGTACGATAAAATAGATCAATGTGTTTCAAGCAAGAATTTGCACGCCATTAAAAATGATAAATGGTCATTTTCATGCTTTTCACAGGATGACATTTTCCCCGTAAGAATGGGCGTAAAGAGTTAAATATTTTGCAACTTCTTAACAAAGTTTGGGTAAGAAATTTTACAGCGTAACAATTCCCCAATCCGTTTCTCTAAAAAAAGCATCCGATACGATATCTGGGAGGAAGGGATTATAAAAGACGCCTCACTGTATGGCTGTTTTTTTTTAAACTAAAAAAAGAAAAATCTTTTATACCTCCTTCACTTTTTTTTTTTTTTTTACCCCTAGAGGGACAAACCCCTTTTACCACACCACTCGCTTTTATGAAGAAGTTTACAACAATGCTGTAAGAATCCAAAAGGGTTGTACTGCATTTAGTGTAATATTTATCTGTTTTTGTGTAACATTTATCTCAACGGAAGGTCAGATAATTTTTTTTTTTTTTTACTTTATCTTCTTACTTTTGTGTAACTGTCCCATTTTGAAAAGATTTAATGATAGGGGTTATTTTTAAAACTGGGTAAAAAGGGTAAATGCTGTACTTAGAATTGGGTAGCGGATAAATTTGGCCTTTTTTTCGGTTACTTTTCCCTTACTCCCCTGTTGCATTATGTGACAAAAGAATTAAAGTTGTAAATATTGAATTAATTTTCTTCGTGTAACAAGTCTTATTTTATTACATTTATTTGCATTTATTATTTGTTTTTAAAGTTTATTTGTTAATTTAATGAAAATTTCGAACAGATGAGGAAAATTCAGCTTAGTACATTACTGTTGTAACCACTATTCGTTTACGGATACCAGTCATAAACAAACAGAGACGATTCTACTCCAAAAAGGGGTGACCGCTGAAGGTATACCAGCGCAAAAGAAAGCAGATAATAAGACACAACCATATATTCTCCCTTCATCATTAATTTGATAAAATCTCATCAGGCACTGAGCGTGCGAAATAGCTCAATGCTACTCCAATACTTTAACAAACACTAAAAGAAAAAAAAGAAAAAGAAATATAAAATAAATGAAAGAGGAAGTGAAGAATTAAAATGGGTAGCAATTTTCTATGCTGATATTCGCAATAAAAACTAGAAAGCTGATAAAATGTTACGAATATGTATACAACATACACAAATTTGCTTGTTGATACAGACACTTTTTCAACTTTCCATTTTCACAACTAGAAAATTTGTTATTTAAATAATATTAGATTCAATTTTATATACATTTAACACGTTGAGCGCCATGTCAGCCAATCTAGATTCTAGACATTTTGTCATACATCTAGACATTTTGTCATACAGAACATGTTATACTTCAAACATTTCAGTGAAAGTTTTACCCCGAAAGTAAAAGCAGTACCAATAAAAAATTAAAACGTTGAGTGCCCTGTCAGCCATTGGTGGCTGACAGTGTCAAATATGATATAAAGCCGCGTCAACCGTCGGTGTCGGATATAAAACTAAAAATATTACATTTAATGATTGAAAATTTATTAAAAATTTGCTTAATTTTTATTTATTACAGGAGGAATCATTATGGAATTTTAATGGATTTTAAGAATTTGCGTGGCTCTCAACGTGTTAAGATAAGTTTATGCGTTTAATAACTTAACTTGGAGTAGAACGATTTTCTTAGAGATACATAGCTCGTAATAGTTTATCTTTGAGAAACAATTCAGAACAGCTTTCTTATTGCGTAACATACAGAGATAAGATGTAACGCGGCCTTAATCCTTGTAATATGAGCGCAGATTCAACACAATAACAAATTGAAAGTGCGCGTAATTGTTGAAATTTGCGCGTCCTTATCTGTTTTATTAATTCAGAAAAGAGAGAGCAAGGAAATTTATATTATCCTGTAACATAATAATGATAATAAAAAAAAAAGGATCTGATTTCATTTCATGCAAAAATTCAGCTTTAATTAAAGTTAATCTTTCTTCTTAGTACGACAGGACTATTGCTTGCAGTCAGACATTTCACTTCGTCATCATTTTCTGTGTTTCAACTTGAATGTGGCAGGTTTTTCGCTAAAAAAAAAAAAAAGCTACGCTGTTCAACCGATCGCTACGAAAATTGGTACATTTATTAATCAAATCAAAATCTAGCTAAGACTGTAATTTTTAGTTCAATCAGATAATTTCTTCAAAAGGTATTAAATAAAAACCTTTTTTTAACTTTTATAAATTATTAAAAAGAAAAAAAAAAAAAAATTGATGGAAAAGAAGGATGCGTTCATTATTTTCCGATACAAAAGGAAATAAATTTATTTGAACATGAATAATAAATAAATATATATATATATTACATAAAAAAAAAAATAATAATAATAACAATTTTCTTTTCTTTTCTCTTTTTTTTAATTGGGGGGGGGGGCAATACAATTATTGTATGTATCGTAAAAAACTTTTACTTATTTAAAAATCGATTGTTAACTATTAGATTGGCAAGTAGTAAAATAATTAAGTTAAACAATTCTTCGACTTCGGTGGGAAAAAAAAAAAAAAAAAAAAAAAAAAAAATTCCAAATGTTCAAAAATTAGATCTAAAAAAAGTAATAATAATAAAATAAAATAAAAACAAAATATTCAAGTTAGCAATTTTTCTGACATGCGCCGTGATTCTTTTGACATGCGCCAATATTATTTCTGGCATCATCTTACCTTTATGGAAAATGTATAAAGAGATCACTGAGAAAAAAAATATACAGCCTTCATCTAGAATGAATAAATGGTCGTTTTCTAAATCCCTAAATTAGAAATATAGATTTCCGAGCAATGCGCGCGTAACGGCACGCCAATAAACTGAATAGACGATATGATCGAGAATTTCTAGCGTACACATTTCTAGATGGTGAAACAACATTCTAAATATTCTGCATCTTTTGTATTGCGAGAAATTCTCGCTTTATTTTCTAGAGCTGGGTCATAAACCAAGATTATAGTTGCTGAAACCCACCTCTTGTATTCGCATTTTTTTGCAGAGATTTTGAAATAACTTTGCTCTCGATAATTTAGGCAAACGCTCTAGAATTCTGATAGGGGTTTCTAGAACTCGCTTTCAAACGGGACTAGAAGATAAGGATGACATGGAACTATTTTTTCTAGAGCCCCAATTTAGATTCTAGATGCCAATTACAGAATTTTTTCACAGTGATAATGATAAAATAAGAAAAATTAGGATAAAAGAGGAAAATTAATGATTTAGAATTTTGAAAAAAGTCACTGGAGTAGACTTCCATTAGAATAAAACTAAATAATAAAAGAGAAATACTCTTACTACTACACTAAAATAATTTATTATTATCTAGCATACTAATCACATCGAGAAGAAAAGTTAGCACACAGGATTTTTTTAAAATTTGCAAAATTTTCTAATTACATTCGCTTAGCCATATAATGGCAGAGTTATTTTGGGGTCAAAATTTCTTATTTGAGATTTTGGTGTAGTTACACGTTTTCAGATTTCCTGAATCCGGAAATCTGGTTTTAGCTGTTGTGTTTGTCATAAACTCTGTGTGTCTGTTATAAGCATATCTCAAATAGCAGAATTCAAACTCGGTATTCTAAATTTATACCTAAGGGATGTCCATGCTGCCCTAAACATTTCTTTGAGATCAAGGTCAAGCAAATGGTTTGTGTACAGGGGTATTCAAGAGAATTCAAATACAGTAAAGCTTCGTTTATACGTCTTTCAAGGGACTGGCGTAAAAAGGCATATAATCTAAATTTTAATAATAACACTTTCATTACTACAAATTTAATGATATACTTAAGCAAAAATTTTTCTGAAAATACTAATTAATTAAGCTTCTTAAGTTAGTAAATGTATATTAGACTAGACTTATTTTAAGACAATAATTAATTAAAATAAAAAAGATTTATTATAAAAAGTGAGAAATATCATACCATTAATGCATGACTGGGTACTAATTACATATACCACACATTGAGTATAATATTACATTTTAAAGAACTATATGAACACATTTTGAACATTAATTATATATATTGCGTATTTTTAATAACAAGCATACGATTTATGTCCATACAGATAGTTATTTAATAACATTAAAAATCTTTAATATTCGTCTCATTTGCTGCTTGTCTAAGAGTATTAAAAATTCTGCTGTGAATTCAATTGATTCTTTGGTCAGTATTCTTCGATCTTTCTTGTGTTCCTCCATTTAAGATGCTTTCTAGGAAAAATCCGTCTTATTTAGAATGGAAAATAATGGTAGGTCGAAAAAATTAACGAATTTTAGTAGAGTGGAAAAGACGTATAACCGATATTAGCGGTGTATAAACAAAGAATTTTTGCATTAAAATGAATACAGGAATGAATCGGGACTTCACTAAACAGACGTATAAATGTAAATGACGTATAAACGGAGCTTTACTGTATATTATGTCTATGGGCGAAATTTCTGATAGATACACCTTTACACTACACTAAACAAAATGAAATGAACATATCTTCTTTAAAGCATGTTTAAGGATATGATATAAAAATTAGCATTCGTTTACAGGGACACGCAGAAGAATTCTGATACATTAGGAATATATTTTGAACTCTCTGGAATTGCATTTCGTACTTTCATGTGTTTTTCACACAGTGCTAAATTACACTTTGTAATGTATATTTTTTATATAGTATACAGGGCTACACAAAAACTTGAGAGAATACATTCTTCTCTACCGAAAATGTAATAAATAAAAGTACTTTAAAAATCTTAACAATTCCTGGAAAATTTTAGCTGTGATTATTGCTATAACTACGCATTTTGAGGTCTCCTGAATACAAAATTTAAGATTTTAGAGGCTTATCTGTGCATATTTCTATTATCAGCACATGTAAAATGAAATAATTGCGAGAAATTCAAATACTTATGCGCATCTGGAGAATCTGTGTTAATCTAACTGAATTTACTATATAAAACAAACAACGTATGAATGAAATAAGGAAGTGGAGTTTTAGTTTCTCTATTTTTTAAAAAAAGAAAGAAAGATTCAAAGTTTTTTTTTTTTTTTTACCATTTTGAAAATGGGTGTGAAATAGGTACATTACAAACAAAGAAATAAGTTTCTCTGTTATAAATACAGATAAGACAGATTTGTAAGCTTGTAAAGACTTTGTATGCGCTGCGCAAGAAAAGAGGTCGGAAACATGCAACTAGCTTTCCTTGAAACAGAAAGAGTTCTTTTTCTCCTGCCTAAAAATCAAGTTTTCAAAAATTCTAAGCGGCTCTCTTTTCTTTATTCTTTTTCTCTTTTCCAAAGACATTGCGATATCAATACTGTCGCCACCCAAGTAGAACAGAACAACTGCACTATGAAATCCCTAGAGTCTCACCTCTGTATTAATGCTGAACACTTTCTTTAAAAAGGAGATAACTTTTTAAAAAGCCCATGATGCATGGGTCAAAGTTAACGAAAACCCGTATAAAAGACTTTCATTTTAAAAAAATTGTTAGTTTCTTCTCATAGAAAGCAATAATTGATTATAATTAATCGATCCTAGATCCAGGCTTTACTATATTCTTTTAAAGAAGAGCGAAAAGCATATTAAAAGAAGGCCGTGATTTTAAAAAATCGCGAAATTGGGAAAAAGAGAAAAAAAAAGGGGGGGGGGGTTCAAATTTCTTTTTCAACGCTTGGTAAATTTTTAATGACCTCAATAAGAAATTGTTGATTTTCTTTCCAACACGCGTGAATTTTTGAGTTTCGCAAAAATTGAACATTATTCCATATTCATTCTTACGAGAAAAAAAAAAAAGAAAAATGGGCGTTAGAAAGCTTTTGTCTCTCTGTCTACCTGAGTGTGGTCTGTTTGTGATGCTGAAGCTCTCAAATGAATTGGTCGATTTCAATATTTTTATTTATTTATTATTTTTTTTTTATTAGAACATTTGTTTAATCAGGATAGTTTTTTTTTTTTTTTTTTTTTTTTTTTTTCTATGCTTGATATTAATCTACTTAATAGATTTTTTAAAATTAATTAATATATATGTTTTTTCAGGCCAGTTTGCATCGATATTTTAAATTTTGGACTGCCAATTATTCAACTTCCAAACCAAGCTATATGATAAATTTTTTTAACTGGAGTATAAAGATGCTAATTTAAAAAATCGTGAATTTTCCACCGATTTTGACAAAACTTAAAAATTTGTTATAAATAGTGATTATTAAATCTCAATTCAAAAATATCTAAATTCGGTTAAGATTTTTTTTTTAAATTAATTTATTAAAATACGATCCTCCCCCCCCCTCCTTCTGGCTACTTTGCATTAGTATTTAAAAATTTGCGAGCTGTCAATCTTCTAACTTTTAACTTCAATTAAATGATGAGTCATGCGCTTTTTTTTTTTTTTTTTTTTTTTTTTAATTAGGTTATAAAAAAAAAAATTTTTTTTAAATCGTGAATTTTTAACCGTTTTTGACAAATATTAAAAATAGTGATTATGAGTTCACAGTCCAAAAATCACTAAATTAGTTTGAACAAATATTTCTAGGAAAATAATAATAATATTTAATTAAATACAAATAATAATAATAATAATAATAATAATAAAGTTTGTATAAAATTTATTATATTAAAAAAATAAATAAATAAATAAAAAGAAATTGCGGAGAAAAGGCGATTTTAGTATTAAAATTAAACTTTTATTGATATTAAATTTTTAACATACTTATGATAAAATATTCTTTTTCTGAATGATTTTTGTTGTTGAAAATTTTCACATTTCAAACCGTAAATAAATAATTAAATGTAAATAAGAAACAACTTGAAGAGATAGGTTTAATGAAATTTGAAGAGGGTGGATAAATTTTCTTCTACGTATACTGCTACCCTGTAAAGGCATAGAACATCCATTGTTGTAAATTTAACTGTATTAAACTATATAAAGAAAGAAAATATTTTTTGACTTTTGTTTAAAAAAAAAAAAAAAAAAAATCCTATTTAGAAATTTTTCTTTTCTAATAACATTTTCAAAGTTTTTTTTTTTTTTTTTTTTTTTTTTTTTTTGCTTCATTTAGATAAAGAAATGTTTTCTTCTTATTGCTCTATTAATGTGAGTTTCAGTCAAAAATAAACAAATAAATGAAGAGTTAACTCTCTGTATTGCCACCGGAAGACAATGTGTTTATAAAATACACATTACCTAATGTATGATCTTTTTTTTTTTTTTTTTTTTTCTTTTAATTCCGTTTGCCCATTCTGAAAATTCACAACCGTTAAATTTGTACTCGTTTCCCAAAAACTGATTTTTTACAATTTTAATATTAGGGGCTGTCCATAAATGATGTCACACTTTTTTTCAGAATTTTGGACCCCTTTCCCCCCCTTTGTCACAAAGTGTCACGTTTTAATATACCCCCCCCCCCTTGTCACATGTCACGGAACATGACATACATCAATAATTACTTGAAGTTCAGAAACAAAATATTAGACTAGAGATCATATTTCAAATTTTATTTTTAAATGTTGACTATGGATCTTAATAACATCTGTAAATATAACCATAATAATGATACGTGTGGTTATTTTGTATGAACTAAGAGTAAGGTTTACATAAAAAATCCAAATTAATATAGAACAGTTGTAAAGTATTCATAGAAAACAGCAATTGAAAACAGTAGTATTTTGGAAAACTGAATAAAATTTAATATACAGTCGTACCTCCATTTAACAAAGTCGCCAAATCCAGCAAAAAAGTTCGAAAATTTATTAAAGATTCACATTTTATAGTGCTTTAAACCATTCAAAGACAAATTTGTAATTCATAAGCACTAAATATTATATGAAAAATATATTGAATTAAAGTGAAGATATATGAGAAGGGAACACTGTAAACGTAAACGTCTTAAATTCAGTTAAAAAAGTGTCTTAAATGTATGGTCATTTTTTAAGCGAAAAAAAAATGTCTTACTTTTTAAGACACTTTTTTGCAACTGAAATTAAGACATTAAAATGTCTTATAACACCGCCATGTTTTTTAGGCTTAGAAATACCGCCATGTTAGGCTTAAAATCACCGCTATTTTTAAGGCTTTTTAATAAATAAATAAATAAATAAATAAAGGTTGCCTGCGATTCTTTTTTTCTGTTAAAAATAGATTTTAGAATTCTCTAGAGCATTAAAAAAAAAAAAAAAAAAAAAACATTTAAAAAAAAATGCCTCTCACCCAGCACTGGAATCGAACTCACATCAGTCTCAGAATATGAAACCAAGCATCGGAAGTCATAGTTAATGACATGTACCTTGCCAATCAAGCCACCATTTCACACACCCGAGGTCCTTTTTATAGTTATACGTAAGTCAGTATTAACAAAACGCAGGTAATTACATGTTATAATTCGTATTTATTGTTATAAAACTATTAATAATATACTATCTAACAGTTAATATGCATTATTATATTAAATTTTGTATCTAGAGGTTTAGAATTTTTTAAAAATGCATATAAAAAATGTGAAAAACTATCCTTATTTCGCCCTCAATATTTTCGGATAACGATCCTTCTTCAAACTGTTTTTTAAAAGAAAACAAATTACGAACATGAATACCTGAAAATTCGTTGTTTTACGCTTAAGAACAAGTAAATCTGTGGAAGAAAATAGATTTTTTTAATCGAAATTAATAAATAAAATATAATAAATAAAAAACAGTGATGCACAAATTGTTCAAGATTCGCTTTCTTAGCTGTAAGTTCCTTGCTTTTATATTAATACTTTTTCTTTAAATATCAAATATTAGCTTTAATTACACAGTTTTTTTTTTTTTTTTTTTTTTTTTTTTTACCGAACAATTTTTGCGTTATAATATATTGCTTTATGAGTTATAATAAACATAATTTCATGCAAATATACACATATCTAGAGTAATATTCATTAAAAATTTAATTTCATAAATTGATATTGTTTAAATTGCTTAAGCTTTGCAACTTAATATGTAAAATGTATTATATTTATTGAATGAGGAAAGAAATTTATAGTATGTTGCTTATTTTAAGTATGTTGCTTAAAGTAGATTTCATATAAGAAAAAATGCCAAGAAATGCAAGTGTCTGAATTTCCAAAATGGACGAAAATTTAGACGCATTTGCTGTCTGAAATTTCTCATAGTTATGCATTTTAGATATTTTTTGTGTCTGAATTGGTAATTTAGACACATTTCTGTCTTAAATTAAGATATCTATAATGTCTTAGGTGTATATTAAGACATTTACGTATCTTAAATGATTTTTCAGTTGTTTTTATGTCTTAAATTAAGACACCTTTATTTGCAGTGAAGGTTTTCTTCTAAGTAAAGATTTTCTATTGTTATCACATCCTAAAAACCTACTCTGAATGCTTTTTTCTGAAAGAAAATAATGTATGAGGGGAGGGGGAGAATCACAGGATAAAGTTACTTTTACCCGAATTAAAAAAATATCTTTAATCTTTGATAATTTTTAAATAACTTCAAAATTTCATCTGCTGAATATAAATGTTTGTATTTTAACTGAAATATGTGATGTCACACTTTTTGTTACCCCCCTCCCCTCCCTTGTCACAAACTGTCACAATTTTATGAACCCCCTCCCCCCCCTCCAAGCGTGACATCATTTATGGACGGCCCCTTACATTTTTTAATTTAAAAATTCGAAAAATTAACTAACAAGGAAACATTCAAAAGGTGTCGTCATCAAAAAATACTGAAAAAAAAAAAAAAAAAAAAATGTGATTCTACTCTTCATTAAACACCAGAAAGTAAAAAAAATATCGGCTAAAATGAAGAAACAGCGGGCACAAAAAATTATCAAAAGTAAGCATTTTTGTCGATTTAGCGCTGTTAGGCGATAAGTTCGCTAGTACCGAGATTAGAGGTCTGCACGGGCCGAAATTTTCAGGCCCGGCCCCGGTATGAAATCGAAAATTCGGCCCTGGCCCGGCCCGGACAAAAAGCGATAAAATCAGGCCCGACCCGATTAAAAAATATGTAAAAAAAAAAAAAAAAAAAAAAAAAGAAAGAAAGAAAAAAAAACATGCCTTTCTACGAAAAAGATTTTTAGTATGTGTTTTGCAGAGGTTTTACATAGCTAAGCAATAGAATGTTCTTTAACAAAACTGCTGGATGTTTACAAGATATTTATATATAAACGGTATTTCGTTATTACAGACGTGCAGAAGGCACAAAGACAGACAGAAAGTCAAATCGAAAATATTACATTCCTCAAACAATATAGGAAGATATTTAAAATGGTTAATAGTACTAAAAATACACTTAGCCTCAGAGGAAAAGTTACAGCGGAAGGATTTTTATAGCCTTCATACCACCTAAACTCTACAGACCATAGAAAACAAAGCCTTATATACAGTAACGTATCTAATTTCTTTTGTTTGTTACATGTACGCAAACTGGTAGTAACATGCATATTATTCTGAATTAGAAACCATCTAATATTACTTTAAATAAAATATATTAATTTCGAGACATGTTTAAAATATTTGCGGAAAATCAGATTGCGAACAGTCAAGCTGATAGACAATAAAATTGTAGTTACAGACACCTTTTAACAAAATAATATTTTATGTGACACACCAGACTGTAAAATTTTGTAAAATAAATGACTGAAAAAGTATTTTATCATTTTCCTTTTTCGTTGATTAACGAGGAATTTAAAAAAAAGATTCGGGCCGGGCCGGGCTCGGGCTTAAAATTTCCTCCAGGCCCGGCCTGAGTATAGACAAAAAATATTGAGCCCGAGCCCGGTCCGGCCCGGCCCGAGAGCAATTTGAAAAATTCGGCCCGTGCAGACCTCTAACCGAGATTGCCGTGTACGAACAAAACCGTGATTTGCTTCTCCGCCAAGTACTCAAAATCAATCGCCTAACAGTGTGAAATCGCCAAATATGCTTAATTTTGATAATTTTTTGTAGTCGCTGTAATTCATTTCAACCGCTAATTTTTTCACTTTCTGGTGTTTTATGAAGATTAGAATCATATATATATATATATATATATATATATATATATTTTTTTTTTTTTTTCTATATATTTTTAAGACGACACCTTTTGAATGTTTCCTTGTAAGTATATTTTTCTCACTTTTTAAGCTCTACAACGAAATATATATATACAGTACCCGCCGCTTATTAAAATCACATTTGTTCTGAGCGAAAGTGATTTTATTAAATGGCTGATTTTTATATCCGGCGAACGTTCCTGTACTCGAGCAAAAGGTGTTACTTCCCTGAATTTAAAAAGAAATATCATAAGATACCAAATAATGGAATTATTAAACAGTATTAATTAATTTTTAACAGATAATTATTTAACTGTTCCTTCAAAATAATAGAATTAAACACATCCCAAGCTCCAACGCGCTTTCCTTTTAGTAAAATCATCATTAGTTTGCTAAAAGTTCACGCCTTTCTTTAAAACTTAGATTTTTTCCGTTTAAACGTCTTGTTTCTTAGTTGATTCAGAATAAGAATTAGAAATTGTCTTTTAATAATAAAAAATTAAGTACAAAAATCCCTGGCGAATTAAATCAAATTTGTAACTTATTACCGCGCTATGAAGTATGCATTCCTTGAAATTTGAAATTATTCCTAAGACAAGTGATGAGCCGTGTTTAATTGCTGCAAATGTAAAATTTAATGTTGTAAATGTAAAATTTTCGGCAAAGAGAGATAACGGAGTGATTTCTGTATTTAATTTCTTTTTTATTAAAAAAATTAAAGTTCATAGTGTAAGTAAAAATTTGCTCAACGTGCATAAAAGGTGAAGAGGTTGAAGGAGGCAGTAGTCCCCCTCACACAGAATTATTTGTCAAATAAAGCTGTTCCGAAGCTTAATTTAAATTGTTTTATCATAGGTTTACATAACAGTACTCGTAATCTCACCCCTTAATCTCCAAGTTGTATTTATAATATTAAATTTCAGGGTAAGAGAAAGTCGCGTGAGTGACACACCAGATTTTTTTTTTTTTTTTTTTTTTTTAAATGCACAATATTTTCTGTATTTAGAAAAACATTACAATTTTTCTGTTCGTATTATAATTATTATAAAACTAAAAAACACCAGTCGAACCCAAATAAAGTTTCTAATGTATATTAGAAAATCAATTTTTAAAAGCTCCAGATTTTAAATAAACGCACAAATTAGAATATCTGAAAATGAGTTGACCAACTTTTATTATTATTAATATATGAGTAATTTTTACTTTATTTATTAATTTTAAGCAAATATTCTTCGTTAAAAGAAAATAATCATAATTATAACTTTTGCAGTATTACGTTGCATAATTTATACACATTTTCCTTATCTAATTTGGATTTATAGCTTCTTATCACGTTTCTAACTTAAAATGTGTTCATTTACGTTAACATTCATATCAGCAATAAGTATTTATTATCTTATTTCATTAATGCTTTTTATTATTATCACTTCTTTATTTCCTTCCGTTTAGTCCATCCATAAAAAAAAATTGCTTCAAATACTTCACTTTTTCCATACCAAAATCCCACCCTCCTATTTAACCCCGACCAACCGCGTCCAGGCAGATTCTCCAATCGCCTTCCGATTGGTCCTTCGGGAAAAATCTGTCCAAGTATAACAACGTGACACTTTTTTAGAAGGACATCAAATCTTGTGACTTTTCTCCCCATCTTCAGTATCACTTCAATCCAACCCAGTCTTATTCACGGTCAAGTTTGTTTACATTTACACTGTAATCAATGACTCAGAATCTTCTTTCTCGAAGTCCAACGAATCAGTCTTATAACAACATGTATTCTTTGAATATGTATCAATATCCTTTAAGTGTACCAGGATTTTCTGCTAGTTATGAATGGAATGAAAATACATCTCATCCCCAGCTCGGTGGAGTTTACAATTATTATCCAAATTGGTATCATCAGAAAAAAATGTCTCATCCGAGAAAGAAAAAATCTTTTACCATCAGAGCTATTCTAGGTTTTGATAGTAGTGAACCAGAAAATAGTGAAGTCTGTCTTCCCAGTCAAAGCTTATCACCACCGAGACTTTCTCCAGAGCCTGTGCAAATGTTATCTTCAAATTGTTTCGGTAAGTTTTTATTTATTTATTTTTAAATATTATAATTAAATCTTTTTAGTTTCCATTGATTAAATCAGGGATATATTTGAGCTTGTCTGCTGAATTGAACTTTTATACCCCCCCCCCCCCCGTAATAATGTATTTTAATGAAGTTTGTATTTCCTAATGTATATTTCCGTTAAATCTTATCAAATAATGTTTTACATATTCGTATTAGTGAAAGCTATTATGGGTTAAAGATAGAATACATTATATCTGTAATATAATACTTTGGTTGCCTGAATTCTGGTATTTTATTTTAATGTCCATCCTTCGCAAAAAGTTTCTCACTTTCTCTCTTTAACAAAAAAAAATCCATTTGCTCTCCGTTAAATACGTTCGTGTAAAAATAGATAAAATAATACATGCAAAAATAATAAATGAAAAAAAAAAAAAAAAAGGGAGGGGTTAATTTTCAGAATTATTTAAGATTAAAAAAGTAAAAGATATATTGTTATTATTATATTATTATTATGAGAAGTGGATAATTTATATATTTTTTAAAGTAAAGAAATAGTATGACTTTTAAGTATAATAAATATGTATGGTTTTTTTTTTTTTTTTTTTTTTCAAAAAATTAAATTTATTTATTTAATTTTGTAGCAGGCTGAATTAATTTAAATTGTAAATGCTCTCGCTCAAAGGATAAACATTACTAAAATTATGGAAGAAGTAAATGAAAGGTTTATAAATGTTATGTTATATTTTGTCTACTTTACTGCCTATTATATTTCAAAATAGTTTAATAAATGGAACCTTTTAATTAATATTATTATTAAAAAATTTCACAATAAAAAGTTTAACTTTAATTACAGAACATATTCCCTTTTCGATGAAAGATAAATTTAAATATTATAGTATTAGTAAAAGTATTTTTCCCTCTTCATCCCTCCCACAGAACTTTGAAAATTTTTTATTTGGAAATTGTTGTAAACAGTACAACAAAGAATTGTGTTAGATTATATAATTACAATGACATTTTCGACTCGTTTTTAGCAATTTATATATTTTAAAAGAGAAAGTTACGATGGTTAGCATAATTATTTTAAGTTTTAAAATGAAATGAATAAAAAAAGTAAAGAATTTGTATTCATATCTGATTGTGTTACTACAATAGATGTTTAGGTGTTATGTCCTAGGATTTTAATATTAATCTATGTATTCACGTTTCTTTCAGAGAGTCATTTTTGTAACTTTAGTTACAATAACAAGTAATTTTTACGGCATTAATTAAATTAAAGGTATAATTTCGAAATTTACAAATTCAATTGAATTTGATACAAAACCTTTTAGTACAGGCATTTACTTATTTACGTTTGTTGCTTTATACAATTATATATATGTGTGTGTGTATGTGTTTATATAAAATGAAAAAAAAAGTTTTATAAACTATTAATTATAATTAAACAATATTATTAAGCTTATAGTTTGTTTTACTATAAAACATTTTAACTGCTTGTGAAATTAATTTCATAAATATTAATTTAGCAAGTTTATTGAAATTAACTAAAAATATATACAACAAAATTTATTTTTTACTTACGTAAAAAATTTTTGGACTTGAATTATTAGCGATTTACGTTTTGTTAAACTTGAGCGCAGAGGTGCGACAGCATCCTCTGTTTTGAAAACCACTAATTTTTTTTATAGTATTATTATTGGAGAAATTAATTATAGTTTATTATTGAAATGTAGTAGTATCCAAACATAAAATGCTACAATTTTATACAATAAATATTCAATGATTACATTTAAAATGCTTGTGTGTCACATACATTAAAATGAAATCGAAGGAAAAGATCGAATCTAATAGATTTTAATGAAATAATAAATGAAAAATAATTTTTCTTCTACATTTTTTATAATTTTCTGTGTGACTATTTTATGCGCTTTTAAAGTGAGTGTAATTTTTATAAAGTAATACAATATTTTTAAAAGTATCGCATTAAAATTTCCAATAAAAAATTATCATTTTATTTTTATAGGGTCTTTTGAAATGTATATAGGTGAAATAATTGAGTTATGTATTAAATATAAGAATAAGCTCATAAAATATAAATACAGAAATACTTTCCCTAATTATTATAAATATATACTAATATGTTTGCATTTATGTGATTTTTTTTTTTTTTTTTTTTTTTATCGAGATTAATTTATTAATTGCCTTACATTGTTTTTATTGTAGAAAGTTTCAAATAATAATAATATATATTTACTTAGTTAAAAAAGCTCTTTATTAATAATAAATCATCTCAGTTTTGGGAAATGTTTTATTTTGTAACAGGAATTGTATTTAAATTTATAAAGTATTTTTATGATTGAATTAAAAGGAAATTACAAAATTAAATTAAATATTCTGGAATTCTGATCAAATGTTTTGAATTATTGTTATTAATAGCAGTATTTACCTTAAAACTTTTTTTTTTTTTTCCCCTTATTTAATATTTTGGCTTGAGTCTTTAAGTTTTGTTTATATAGAAAAGCAATTATTTGTGTGCTTTCTTCTATATGTTTATAAAATTTTCTCTCTGTGTTTTAATCATATATATTTATAAATTATTTTTAATGGGGATTTCGATCATTTGTTCTATAGAACTATTTGAATACCTCCAATATATATTTTTTTAATTCTTCGTTCACGATATAATATATATACATTAGTATATATGTTTTAGATATTTAGTTTTATAACATAGAAATTTTATCGATTTTAATATGATATAAATAGTTAAAAGTGCAAGTGCAAAATTCTATTCGAATCGTGTTATTCTAGCTGAACAAATCGAAAGAATAAATCACAAGAAAGACAATTGTTTTTAATTAGTAAAAAGTGTTTGCCTTTAGTATTAATAAGTCAACTGGTACAATTTAAGTATTTTATAATGATTTTTCTTAATCATCAAAAAAATATTTTTCTTTGTTTTAAATTGTGGAATCGTATTTAAAAAGAAAAAGAAATATTTTTTTTTCCCTTCTTGTTACTGATAAAAATGTAAAAGGCGCCCCCAAGCCAACCTTGCGTATCCAATTGAGCGAAAAGAAATATTGTAATGGAGGTGGAGGGTCGTACGTAACTTGTCAAAACATTTGGTTGTAGCATCTCGACTTGACAAATTGGCTTCTGATAGCTCGCAGTGTGTGGCGGGAGTCCCCTACTTCACGGTAAATTGCGTAAAAAAGAAAAAACGCACGTGACATCTAGTATCTGAAATTTCACTTTTCCTTTTTTATTATTATAAATGATAACGATAATACTTAAGCTTTTTACTTCTTGTTTTTACAATAGCCTTATGCTAAAAAAAATATTTTATTGAATGTTATTTTAAAATTGTTATAATTAGTTTAAAAGGTTCTAAAATATGTGCGTGTGTGTGTATATATATGTGTGTGTGTGTAATTTAAATATCAGTACAAAAACATTGTATTTCACCGATATTTAATATGCTATAAGCTCGAAAATTATAATTAGTTAAAATAGTGTTTAATAAAAATTTACAACAAACTTACAGAAATAAACTAATTCCTATCTCTTGATATTATTTTATTTGAATATTCTTTCAGCTTCAATATTAATAAAGATATTAATTTTACTTTAATCTTTTTTCCATGTTGAGTAATTTCTGTTTTAAAAAACCTTTCTGCTTTCTGAAATTTCATTTGCTTTTCTAAATAGAGAGTATAGAAGCTTCTCCAAAAATCTTTCTGTTTAGAGGAATTCTCCTTATTCATATATTAATTATTAAACTTCTTTTCGTTTTATTATGTTACAGGTAAGGATGAATTTGCACATCGTGTTGAAACTGTATCATCTTCCGATTCTTACATGCCTAGTGATCCAGTCAACTGTCGTTTGTCGCCTCCGTGTCTAGAACCACAATCAGCAAACAGCTATAGAAGTTCTGATGACGGACTTAGCCCCAACAAAAGAGCTAAACGAATTCGAACGATGTTCACCCCTTATCAGTTAGAAAAGTTAGAACAAGAGTTTGAAAGAACACAGTATATGGTTGGATCTGCAAGGATACAATTAGCGTCAGAACTGAACCTGACAGAAAATCAAGTGAAAGTTTGGTAAGCGTTATTATTATCTCATTAAAATGATATTTTTGTTTTATCATTACATTAGCTAAGTTGTTCGAGAGATGAGTCTTAGGGAATAACATTTTAAAAAAACATTAACAAACATTTTTTCTTCCTTTTTACGTTCTTTTCAATGAAAGAGATTATATACTAAAGCATAATCATTTGTTTATTTCTGTTTTTTTATAGATTGAAGATTAAAATTATTTAATATTCTAATTATAATTTTGCTTGAAACAGTTAATAATGTTATGTAATTTATTTTAAAAATTGATCGCTGAAGATCAATTGAGATAATCAAATACATATATATATATATATATATATATATATATATATATATATATATATATATATAAAAATATTTGGAAAAAAAAAAAAAAGATTTTGTCATCAAAATTCTAATACACTAAAGCACCGTTTATACGTTTTTCAAGGGACGTAAAAGGACATATAAATGAAAAGACGTATAATCGAACTTTTAACAATAACACTTTGAAAACTGCAAATTTAATGACAGTTGAGTAAAATTTATATGAAAATACTAGTAATTAATAAAGTTTCCTAAGTTAGTAAATGTATATTAAACATTTTTTAAAACAATAATTAATTTATAATAATGATAATAAAAGATTTACAAAGTGATTAATACTATTAGTGCATGACTAGGTACTAATTACATATATCATATATTGAGTTATTATATTACATTTCTTAAGAACTATATGAACACATTTTGAATACTAATTATATACATACTATATTGCGTATC
Source organism: Salticus scenicus (assembly GCA_963930645.1). Classification (NCBI taxonomy): domain Eukaryota; kingdom Metazoa; phylum Arthropoda; class Arachnida; order Araneae; family Salticidae; genus Salticus; species Salticus scenicus. Next base: position 79,642 of record CAWVNO010001456.1, read on the forward strand.
TTTAATAATAAGCGTACGATTTATGTCCTTACAGACAGTTATTTAATAACGTTAAAAATCTTTAATATTCGTCTGATTTGCTGCTTGTGTATGAGTATTAAAAATTTTACTGTGAATTCAATTGATTCTTTGATCAGTATTCTTCTATCTTTCCTGTGTTATTCCATTTAAGATGCTTTTTAGAAAAAATTCGTCTTATTTAGAATGGAAAATAATGACAGGTCGAGAAATTTTGAAAATTTTAGTAAAGTGGAAAAGACGTATAACCGATATTAGCAGCGTATAAACGACGATTTTTTTGCATTAAAATGAATAGGAATGAATCGGGACTTCACTATAAAAGGATGTATAAACGGTGCTTTACTGTATTTCATTTAAAGTTCTTGCCTTTGCAAATAGTTTTAGCTTTCTTGCCATTCCTATACCCTATAATTAATAAAGGTCGACCCAGCTTTAATTTTATGAAAAGGCCATTTTTTTTTATTTGACTTTTGTGAAAGAATTCACTTTATGTATTTGAATTTTGTGAAGAAGCTCATTTCAGGAATTTGAGTTTCATGAAGAATTACTTATGAAGTGGAATTTAGTGAAAAGTCCTTTTTTATGAAATGGAATTTTTTTTTTTTTCCTGAATTGACTCCAGGTTAAATTATTTTATTCCAAGAGCAACTTGACGGTTTTGTCAATTTAACATATTTCAGAAGCATTAATTTTACTCAAGGCAAAAACATTTTTAATTAAGGAAAAAAAAAATTATACCCTTTCCTTATAGTGATTTGATTATGTACTTTCGTTTTTCATCTAAAATGTGCGTTTTGTACCAATTTCATACTTAACATAAAGCAACATTCCGTTTTCACGTTTAGAAAATTCAGAATCGTAAAATTCATTTTCGTTTTCCAGAAATTGATTTTTTTAAATTTTATTTTGAGACTATGAAATGCAAAGAATGCTTAGTTCATTTTTCGCACTTTAGAGCTATAGCCCTTTAAGGGGCAAGATAATTAAGCTCATTTAACATCGACAGTCTCCAGAATTTACGTCAAAAAAATTAATAAATTACTTTTACCCGCTGAGTATTAAAATTTTTGAATTCGCGAGTTAAAACTAATTATTAACATTTACTAATTTTTGGAAAATGAAAATCAATTTAACGGCTGTGAATTTTCTAAATATAAAAACTGAATAATAATAATAATAATAATAAAAAGAATCTTTATAGAATGAGTAACTTAATTTAAATACAATGTTATGATTTTTCCGATCTCCCATTCAATTACACTGCTCGGCATGAAAATTGCCCCAACACCATTTTTGCAAATTCTTATGTAAAATGACTTCCTGATTTCAAATAGGACACCCATTTTGCCCTATCACCTACCGTTTTTTAGAGACGGCCCTCTATTTTTTTTATCACTTTTCGGCGATTTTATGGCTATAAATTTGATTTTTAGGGTGGGGGAGGGGGGGGGGAGAAAATTATTTTAACTGTTAAATATCTTCTGAGGGGCTACAGAATTAGAGAATTCTAAAACATGATCATTTGTGGCAAGGGGAAAATTTAGGTGGGGATTTGCCACTGAAATTATGAATTACATTTTTTTATATTTTTTTAATCCATCATTAATGTTATTTATTAAACATTATAATCTTTTGTTTTTAGGTGTTAAATTAATTCTTTTTCATTCTCCAAATCAAATTCATGTTCATAAAATTACCGTACAGTGATAAAAATTGAGAGAGGGGGGTGGTGTCCCTAGAAAACGCTGGGTGACAGGGCAAAATGGGAGTTATATTCGGATTCGGGAGGTCATTTTCCATAACAATCAACAAGAATAGTATCAGAGCTCGATTTTTTTTTTTTTGTTGTTTTTTTTTTTTTTTTTTTTTGTTTTTTTTTTTTTTTTATCCCAGCGCAGTGTTATTTCTCGACGTTCCTTATATTGAAAATTATTTTTCTGCTATGCCTGAATTTATTAAAAGAAATTTTTTTACATACATTAATACTGAAAATTAAAGTTTTTTTTTTTTCTCTCTCTCTTTTTTAGGTTCCAAAACAGAAGAATCAAACTAAGGAAACAGTTCCACATAAGCCAACAAGCCAGACTGGCAAAACTGAAAGAAACAGAGTCTGAAGAAAAGCAGTCATCAGAATCTGACAGTGATTTCAGCAATCAAATTTCTTCTTCATCAAATGATGACAATCTTTCACATCGGAGTATCTAACTTCCCGGAAATTTTTACTTGCTTAGGTACCTCATGATGTGTTCATTTTACGTGCCATTCTGTATTTTGATATGTAACCCACATTGGGGTGTATATATATATATATATTTCTTATTAAAATAAATTGTTAAATTGTTCAAAAGCAAGCCAAAACATTTGGATTATACGAAAGATAGTTAAATTTATCCAAAATAATTAGTTTAAATTCACAAATGCTAAAGATTTAATCTTACTTCTGATTATAACAACTACATAAATATTTTTGCCTGTTCAGATCAAATGAACTGAATTTAGTCAATCGGAGGCTAATTTGTCTTTGTATGATTTCATTACTATATGTATGAATTTTTTAGCATTTTCTATGCAAAATTAATCTTTCCAAACGTTTTCTAATAATCCTTTTTTTCTTTTCCTAAAAATTTTCTTAAAATTCTCTGTTCGCTACCTCAGGTTTTTTCAATATAAAAAATATCAAAAATAATTAAAAAATTGTATTTGCAAAAAAAATTTTGCACTTTTATTTAATGAAAAAATATCTTTTATTGGAATTTATAATTTATGCTTTTTCATTCAACCAATTTATATGCATAAGGTATTACTACTACTAAGATAATAAGGTAGGTGAGTCAAAGGGGACCATACCTAAGCTTTGAGAATTTTCTATAATTTTCTGATTGGGTGTATGTAGCTGGATTTTTTTTTTTTTTTCTTTTTTTTTTTTTTTTTTTTTTTTTGGGGGGGGGGGGGGGGCTACTTTAGGAACACTGGCCACCTTTGGCTCACCTACCTTAGTTACTACAAAGAATTCATCAAAAATAACATTTATATTCTTTCTTTCTTTTTTAATTTTTCCCCCAATTGCTTTCTTACTTTTTTTTTTCTCAAATTCTCGTAAAAATTTAAATTAAAAAATATAAAATTTACATTCAGGGATGTATACTGTATATGATATGACATATATCAACAACTATCATCCGGAAGCTTTGAGATATATACATAAATAAATAAAGCCTTTAAATTTAAAAATTATAATTTTTCTTTCTTTTAAATTTTAATGAAGATATCTCAACTTTATATAACTGATTTTTTATGTACTGTTAAGAGAAATAAAAAATCTTAATTAAAAAAATTAGAGCATGTTGTACTACAAAAAAAAAAAAAAAAAAAAAACTTATACTGTAGTTATTAAAAATTCTTTTGTAAAAACTTTTCTAATTCACTCAAAAAATTATTGCTAAATCATTTTCTGAAAAGTTATTAAGTGATTCCAAATTACCATTTTTAAAAAACACGTATTTCTAAAAAGTATGTAGATGGCATGTTTACTGCAACCGTTATTACGGCTAGAATGTGTGATATCAAATTGTAAATAAATGACTGGAAATTTTCATGTAAATAAATTTTTAACTTTTAAACATCTGTGTTGCTGTTTTTTCTTCTTTTACTGTTGGGAATTTCATCGTTATTAACGATTATCGAGAAGTTGTATTGTTTAGTTACAAAGATTGGGAGAAATTTGATGCTGAGCGGACAATACCAATCTTGTCGATAGCCTTGGTCCATGTTATTCAATGAAAAAAATTGTTATAAATTCTCATTATCCAATGTTTTTTTTATATATATATATATATATATATATATATATATATACTTCTGTTTTCACTTTCAGAAAATTCACAAGCCTTAAATTATTAATACTCATTTTCCAAAAATCGATTTCTTAAATTTTTAGAATTTCATTTTGTGGATGAAAAATATAAAAAAGACACGCAATGAAAATTTCCATTTTTGAACTCAAAATAAAACTAGTATGATGTGGCCACCACATGACTTTCTTCTATATAATTGTACACACAATTTATTCAATACCAATTATTTATTAAATTATCAAATGATTTTCCATTACAAATGCAGACGATTTTTATCTGATAGTATTATGTTGTCCCTAAATGCTGAAAGATGTCAATTTTTTGCAAATCAGAAGAAATAAGATTTTTTTCGTTAAAAGATTAAAAAAATCGATAACTTTGTTTTAAATTATCACAGATCTATAGTTCAACCATTCGTTTCAAAGGTATTGATGAGATCTTTCGAAAGATACCCATATTGGAAATTTACTTTCCCCACCCCCACCCCAGGGGGGTGGGGAAGCGATGCTCCCACATGCACAAAATTTTTTTCCCAGTTAACTACTACTATTATCAATATTTCATATTAATTTTACAATCACACCATTAAAATAACTTTCATTATATACGAAATTTTGTCCTATACTGCCATGTTAAAATTTAGAAAAAATGCGATCTAAGCGCCACCTATTGAGGGATTGATCTCCAAATCTAATCAGCACTAGTTTATGTCAGGGTCCAACTAAATACCAAATTTGGTTAAATTTCGTGAGATACAGCGTCCACAAAATTCGTGATACACGCACACAGACAGACATTTTCTAAAAACTATCAAATCGTGTTCAGGACATCCCAAAACGAGTAAAACCGGAGTTCGAAAATCTTCACTAACCCAATACTTTCTCTATATTACATATAGAAGAAGGTAGTATTTAAAAAAAAAAAAAAAAAAAAAAAAACATTAGGTAATGAACGGCTGTCGGCGAGATTAGATATTGTCCGCTATATATATATATATATATATATATATATATAAACCTTTGGAATTCTATATTTTGAATTACACTTTTTGAAGATTTTGCCTTTCAGCTTAGTGAACAATTTTTACTTTTTCTTATCCATAAGGTAGAGAAAGTATTGTTTTAGGGTCAAATTTTCGAAAGTGAGTTTTTGTTATATTTATATGTTCTGAGGTCCCCTGAATACAAAAATCATGTTATCCAGTGGGATTTTCATTGTTCCATTTTATAAAGATATCTCATTCAAAAATGAACTTTTTCGAATTCTGTTTTTTGAATATTTTTTTTTATTATTTCTCTATTTATTTTTTCTTTCTCTCTTTGAACATGTCGCCTTTTAGCTTAGTGAGCCATTTTTTTTTTTTTGGGGGGGGGGGGGAGTGAGAGTGAGAGAGAGATTTAAATATTTCGTTTAAAGATCGAAACTTAGAGTCCTAAATTTACTTAATGAACTAAAATATTTAAATTATTATTATTTAATTGCTCACTAAGATAAAAAGACGACATGTTCATTAAGTAATATTCTAAAAACATTTTTGAATGACATATCCTTCTAAAACGAAAATCCCATGTATGGAAGGGAGAAAGAAGGAATCTGACTGATGAGCAGCCTTAATAAATAACTTTGCTAGTAAGCACTACAAAATGCAAAATCTCACAACAGTTTCAGGTCAAAATGATAGCACGATCCTTCATCAGCTGAAAAAAATGGGCACGAGAGCGCTATCAAAGCAGCAAGGTGCATTCTCACGTCCACAAAAACATTTAAAAGAACTAAAGCATGTAATAAGTACAAAACTTTGAATAAACATCATAAAATGCAATAAACTCGCAACAGGTCGAAAGAACACACGTACCGCTTTAATTGCAGCACTAGTGCCTATTTTGTTCGCTGGACGAAGGGTGTGTTTTTACGATCCGAAACAATTATTACGATTTTATTGTATTTATTCAAAGTTTTGTACTTATTACTTTAAAACGCCAATTCTGTGGTACTTTCTTATTATTCCACTAAAGCATGTGATTTACTCTGAAAAAACCATTTGTTAAATTTCGAGTAATGTTATCTAACGAACAGAGGCGGAACAAAGAAATAATAATTATAAGATAAAAAACTTTTTATATACCGTATCTTTAAATTTTCTGTTGAATCTTAGCTATAGAACAACATTAGTACTTTATCAATGTGTATAAAATTTTTAAAGTGATAAAGACGTCAATTTTTGTGAGATGCATAATTTAACTTTTGACAATTTTTTAACGTTCACGTTTAATTAAATGTATTTACCGGATTCATACTCCTCAGGGAATTTGTTAAAAAAAGTCAGGGAAAATAAACATTTTCATTAAAAATCAGTTATAAAACCTGGAAAAACATTTTTTTTTTCTCTCTCGAGTTATATTTTTCTTGTTTAGCTTTGTATCAAAATTTAAATGATTAAGTATTGTGAAAATACGCATGTAAATAATGATTTCTACCTGAATTTCTATCATGATCGGCAGTAATATGACATCATACAGTGGAAGTAGCTGTATTTTGTCCTGTTCATGGATATCCGTGGTCCTGTCTAGAGGAGCGTTTCTTGTAATATGTCGCTAATATTTTCTTGAAAATTGTCTGGGAACTCAGGGAATTTTTTTCCCATATTTTATTATGAACCCTGATTTATTTTTATCTTATAAGAAAATTAACTCATTTTTTTTTTTTTTTTTTTTTTTTTTTGACAACAATTAAATTATAGCTTATATTTTAATGGCTATTTTTAAAGCTATTAGGATGATATTATTTTTATATTTTAATTAATTAAAAGAAAACTGATCAAAAATTCGAAAATAGTGTTTTGAAGTATTGTGTTGTCATCGTGTTCTGAGCAATTCTGAAAGTTTCAAATGTCTAGCTAGTAGAGAAGTTAGTTAAAAATCGATTGCAAGATTTATACCGGACAAACAAGAATAGAAGTTACATAGTAAAAAGTCGATCATAACATGAGAAAAATTGGAAAGTCTGTTACATAGAAGATGTCTATTTTCAATGCGAGACCAATGAACATTAAAGGGTTAAAATATGCTTGGTGCAACAAGAAAAAGTCATTTAATGGTAAGATTACCCAGAATAGCATTACAAAGTAATATTAAAAAGTTAGCGTCACAAATTTTAAAAATTACATTCATACAGTTCAACAGTTAGGAGCGGACAATATCTAACATCGCCGACAGCTGTGGTCCAAATTTCACACAAATTGCATTTTTCTCATTTTTTAACCGAAAAATGAAATGTTGCAAATCTAAAAAAATAATTTTTGAAAAATGAGTACTAATTTAACGGTTGTAAATTTTCTGAATATGAAAGCAGAATTGAAAAAATATTCAATAGGTGATCAGTAAATTTGGAAACGAATTTCCCATAAAATAACATGGGCCATGGCTCTTGGGGAGATAGAAATTGTTTTCATTATTTAAGTTTTTGCTTATCGAATATCAATTTCAAAAGGTCTCATATCTTTTTAAAGAAAAGTATGCGAAAAGTGCATCTGTTTCAAGTAATCAGAGTTTTTATTATTATTATTAAAATTACACAAAATCTTATGATGCTTCTTAAAGGAATATTTCAGCTTTAGGAAAATCGTAAATTTAAAATTAATTATAATGGTAAAAAATGTATCAAAATGCTAATGGAGCAAAACTTTTCAGTGTTATTTCGCGATTAATTTAAAATTTATATTTAAACATATAACTCGCATTAACCCGTTAACGCTCGAATTAATTTTGCAAAATATTATTAGCTGATTATTTCACTTCTAAATTAATACAGACAACTGACAGTAAAACATATTAACTTAAACAATTCTTCTGGTGATAGTTTTAAATTTAAATCCTATCCTCATTTATTGACGTTTAGTGTTCTAGCGAGAAAACTTTGAGATAACAGATTAATTTCTTATTATATGTTGACAAAGATCTCGAAAGTAAAGTATTATAATATATATTATTATTCAGCATTATTTAAATTAGTACAACTACGCAAAAGCAAATATATGTGCGACGAATGAAAAATCATAAAATGACTATCCAAATTATGAAATAATTAATAGTAGGCACATAACTTTGAGGGATCATTTAGAGGAACGCTATAAACTGTCACTAAAAAGCAGAAATCATTCCAAGAAACCACAAAAATATACGTGCCATTTTATTAGCTGTCCTCAAATGAGGACCCTTGGCGCTAACGGGTTAAAATGCTCTCAAAACTGCATTAAATAGTTGAATATCTTCTTAATAATAAAAGCAATAATTTCCCTAAATTAACGCTGAGAATGATGTCATTGTATAACAATGTCGTGGAATAAAGAAAGTAGAATCATCAATGGTTTCCACGCGTGCATTTCTTCTGAATAAAACAAAGAAAAGGGTTAATTTATCGCAATAACTTAAGTTACAATCGCAACAATGTATTGAGATAAAGAAAACAAAATGTCATACATAGTTTGCATGGTGTCGGAAGATTCGTTCATTGATTCTCAATGAATAAATCAAAGTAATTTACATTTTTAGAATAGAAGCTTTTCGTTGCTACGCGGACTTTTAATACGTCAGAAGAAGATAATAAATCAAATATGTAAAACTCAACAACGCCAAGAGAAATTAATAAAATAAATAGACACGTGGTTGTAAAATTTAAACTAAAGGATTACGATGTCATTTTTAATTTTTTGGAGACGTTTGGATTTTAAAACATATAAATATCGCGATATAAAAGACGAAGCCATTTTAAATATCGTGTAAACCAATGTTTAGTAATCTGAACTGGCAAGGAGAAATGCACGTGTAATCGAGGGATCCCGGAAAAAAAGGCACTTTTCCGATTCGCAAATCGCAAAATAATAAATATCTTAAAAAGTGACTTTCAAATTAAATTTTTAGAAATTTCAATTGATTTGGTACAAAATTCCTTTAGTATATACCTGGGAGGAAGAGGGGGGGACTAGGAGCAGATCGAAAGAAAACAATTGTTTTTATATCACCTTCTTACCGATTTTAATGAAACTTTGTATAATCACTTACAATTTATGAAAAAATTACAGTAAGTGTCAGACATAATTGGGGTAGGGTGGGGGCTAAAGGGGAAGAAGCAGAGAATAATAACATGATTTTTTTGTATCACCATTTTACCGATTTTAATGATGTATTCTATAACTATCACTTACTTTTTTATTAATATCACAATGAGTGTTATATATACCTTGGGGGGGGGGCAAGGAGTGTTGCAGATGGATATAAAAAGTATTTTTTTTTAAACTACCCTAGTATCGAT
>CAWVNO010001457.1:0-36051 GCA_963930645.1 Salticus scenicus
AAACTTTAGGCCCGGGGGGCGTTTTTACGCAGACTTTCGGCAGCCGTCCTACGCTCTCAAATTTTTTTTCGCAGTTTCACATGCCCATCTTCAAACGACGATTCCCAAGCAACTAAAAGAGTCTAACTATCGCAATAACTTTCAGAATCTGCGGAATATATTCTAGTTTCATAATAACATCACCGGGAATTTTGCACGGTGAAACTTTAGGCCCGTGGGGCGTTTTTACGCAGACTTTCGGCAGCCGTCCTACGCTCTCAAATTTTTTTTCGCAGTTTCACATGCCCATCTTCAAACGACGATTCCGAAGCAACTAAAAGAGTCTAACTATCGCAATAACTTTCAGAATCTGCGGAATATATTCTAGTTTCATAATAACATCACCGGGAATTTTGCACGGTGAAACTTTAGGCCCGGGGGGCGTTTTTACGCAGACTTTCGGCAGCCGTCCTACGCTCTCAAAATTTTTTTCGCAGTTTCACATGCCCATCTTCAAACGACGATTCCCAAGCAACTAAAAGAGTCTAACTATCGCAATAACTTTCCGAATCTGCGGAATATATTCTAGTTTCATAATAACATCACCGGGAATTTTGCACGGTGAAACTTTAGGCCCGGGGGGCGTTTTTACGCAGACTTTCGGCAGCCGTCCTACGCTCTCAAAATTTTTTTCGCAGTTTCAAAAGCCCATCTTCAAACGACGATTCCCAAGCAACTAAAAGAGTCTAACTATCGCAATAACTTTCAGAATCTGCGGAATATATTCTAGTTTCATAATAACATCACCGGGAATTTTGCACGGTGAAACTTTAGGCCCGGGGGGCGTTTTTACGCAGACTTTCGGCAGCCGTCCTACGCTCTCAAATTTTTTTTCGCAGTTTCACATGCCCATCTTCAAACGACGATTCCCAAGCAACTAAAAGAGTCTCACTATCGCAATAACTTTCAGAATCTGCGGAATATATTCTAGTTTCATAATAACATCACCGGGAATTTTGCACGGTGAAACTTTAGGCCCGGGGGGCGTTTTTACGCAGACTTTCGGCAGCCGTCCTACGCTCTCAAAATTTTTTTCGCAGTTTCACATGCCCATCTTCAAACGACGATTCCCAAGCAACTAAAAGAGTCTAACTATAGCAATAACTTTCAGAATCTGCGGAATATATTCTAGTTTCATAATAACATCACCGGGAATTTTGCACGGTGAAACTTTAGGCCCGGGGGGCGTTTTTACGCAGACTTTCGGCAGCCGTCCTACGCTCTCAAATTTTTTTTCGCAGTTTCACATGCCCATCTTCAAACGACGATTCCCAAGGAACTAAAAGAGTCTAACTATCGCAATAACTTTCAGAATCTGCGGAATATATTCTAGTTTCATAATAACATCACCGGGAATTTTGCACGGTGAAACTTTAGGCCCGGGGGGCGTTTTTACGCAGACTTTCGGCAGCCGTCCTACGCTCTCAAATTTTTTTTCGCAGTTTCACATGCCCATCTTCAAACGACGATTCCCAAGCAACTAAAAGAGTCTAACTATCGCAATTACTTTCAGAATCTGCGGAATATATTCTAGTTTCATAATAACATCACCGGGAATTTTGCACGGTGAAACTTTAGGCCCGGGGGGCGTTTTTACGCAGACTTTCGGCAGCCGTCCTACGCTCTCAAATTTTTTTTCGCAGTTTCACATGCCCATCTTCAAACGACGATTCCCAAGCAACTAAAAGAGTCTAACTATCGCAATAACTTTCAGAATCTGCGGAATATATTCTAGTTTCATAATAACATCACCGGGAATTTTGCACGGTGAAACTTTAGGCCCGGGGGGCGTTTTTACGCAGACTTTCGGCAGCAGTCCTACGCTCTCAAAATTTTTTTCGCAGTTTCACATGCCCATCTTCAAACGACGATTCCCAAGCAACTAAAAGAGTCTAACTATCGCAATAACTTTCAGAATCTGCGGAATATATTCTAGTTTCATAATAACATCACCGGGAATTTTGCACGGTGAAACTTTAGGCCCGGGGGGCGTTTTTACGCAGACTTTCGGCAGCCGTCCTACGCTCTCAAATTTTTTTTCGCAGTTTCACACGCCCATCTTCAAACAACGATTCCCAAGCAACTAAAAGAGTCTAACTATCGCAATAACTTTCAGAATCTGCGGAATATATTCTAGTTTCATAATAACATCACCGGGAATTTTGCACGGTGAAACTTTAGGCCCGGGGGGCGTTTTTACGCAGACTTTCGGCAGCCGTCCTACGCTCTCAAATTTTTTTTCGCAGTTTCACATGCCCATCTTCAAACGACGATTCCCAAGCAACTAAAAGAGTCTAACTATCGCAATAACTTTCAGAATCTGCGGAATATATTCTAGTTTCATAATAACATCACCGGGAATTTTGCACGGTGAAACTTTAGGCCCGGGGGGCGTTTTTACGCAGACTTTCGGCAGCCGTCCTACGCTCTCAAAATTTTTTTCGCAGTTTCACATGCCCATCTTCAAACGACGATTCCCAAGCAACTAAAAGAGTCTAACTATCGCAATAACTTTCCGAATCTGCGGAATATATTCTAGTTTCATAATAACATCACCGGGAATTTTGCACGGTGAAACTTTAGGCCCGGGGGGCGTTTTTACGCAGACTTTCGGCAGCCGTCCTACGCTCTCAAAATTTTTTTCGCAGTTTCACATGCCCATCTTCAAACGACGATTCCCAAGCAACTAAAAGAGTCTCACTATCGCAATAACTTTCAGAATCTGCGGAATATATTCTAGTTTCATAATAACATCACCGGGAATTTTGCACGGTGAAACTTTAGGCCCGGGGGGCGTTTTTACGCAGACTTTCGGCAGCCGTCCTACGCTCTCAAAATTTTTTTCGCAGTTTCACATGCCCATCTTCAAACGACGATTCCCAAGCAACTAAAAGAGTCTAACTATAGCAATAACTTTCAGAATCTGCGGAATATATTCTAGTTTCATAATAACATCACCGGGAATTTTGCACGGTGAAACTTTAGGCCCGGGGGGCGTTTTTACGCAGACTTTCGGCAGCCGTCCTACGCTCTCAAATTTTTTTTCGCAGTTTCACATGCCCATCTTCAAACGACGATTCCCAAGCAACTAAAAGAGTCTAACTATCGCAATAACTTTCAGAATCTGCGGAATATATTCTAGTTTCATAATAACATCACCGGGAATTTTGCACGGTGAAACTTTAGGCCCGGGGGGCGTTTTTACGCAGACTTTCGGCAGCCGTCCTACGCTCTCAAATTTTTTTTCGCAGTTTCACATGCCCATCTTCAAACGACGATTCCCAAGCAACTAAAAGAGTCTAACTATCGCAATAACTTTCAGAATCTGCGGAATATATTCTAGTTTCATAATAACATCACCGGGAATTTTGCACGGTGAAACTTTAGGCCCGGGGGGCGTTTTTACGCAGACTTTCGGCAGCAGTCCTACGCTCTCAAAATTTTTTTCGCAGTTTCACATGCCCATCTTCAAACGACGATTCCCAAGCAACTAAAAGAGTCTAACTATCGCAATAACTTTCAGAATCTGCGGAATATATTCTAGTTTCATAATAACATCACCGGGAATTTTGCACGGTGAAACTTTAGGCCCGGGGGGCGTTTTTACGCAGACTTTCGGCAGCCGTCCTACGCTCTCAAATTTTTTTTCGCAGTTTCACACGCCCATCTTCAAACAACGATTCCCAAGCAACTAAAAGAGTCTAACTATCGCAATAACTTTCAGAATCTGCGGAATATATTCTAGTTTCATAATAACATCACCGGGAATTTTGCACGGTGAAACTTTAGGCCCGGGGGGCGTTTTTACGCAGACTTTCGGCAGCCGTCCTACGCTCTCAAATTTTTTTTCGCAGTTTCACATGCCCATCTTCAAACGACGATTCCCAAGCAACTAAAAGAGTCTAACTATCGCAATAACTTTCAGAATCTGCGGAATATATTCTAGTTTCATAATAACATCACCGGGAATTTTGCACGGTGAAACTTTAGGCCCGGGGGGCGTTTTTACGCAGACTTTCGGCAGCCGTCCTACGCTCTCAAAATTTTTTTCGCAGTTTCACATGCCCATCTTCAAACGACGATTCCCAAGCAACTAAAAGAGTCTAACTATCGCAATAACTTTCCGAATCTGCGGAATATATTCTAGTTTCATAATAACATCACCGGGAATTTTGCACGGTGAAACTTTAGGCCCGGGGGGCGTTTTTACGCAGACTTTCGGCAGCCGTCCTACGCTCTCAAAATTTTTTTCGCAGTTTCACATGCCCATCTTCAAACGACGATTCCCAAGCAACTAAAAGAGTCTAACTATCGCAATAACTTTCAGAATCTGCGGAATATATTCTAGTTTCATAATAACATCACCGGGAATTTTGCACGGTGAAACTTTAGGCCCGGGGGCGTTTTTACGCAGACTTTCGGCAGCCGTCCTACGCTCTCAAATTTTTTTTCGCAGTTTCACATGCCCATCTTCAAACGACGATTCCCAAGCAACTAAAAGAGTCTCACTATCGCAATAACTTTCAGAATCTGCGGAATATATTCTAGTTTCATAATAACATCACCGGGAATTTTGCACGGTGAAACTTTAGGCCCGGGGGGCGTTTTTACGCAGACTTTCAGCAGCCGTCCTACGCTCTCAAAATTTTTTTCGCAGTTTCACATGCCCATCTTCAAACGACGATTCCCAAGCAACTAAAAGAGTCTAACTATAGCAATAACTTTCAGAATCTGCGGAATATATTCTAGTTTCATAATAACATCACCGGGAATTTTGCACGGTGAAACTTTAGGCCCGGGGGGCGTTTTTACGCAGACTTTCGGCAGCCGTCCTACGCTCTCAAATTTTTTTTCGCAGTTTCACATGCCCATCTTCAAACGACGATTCCCAAGCAACTAAAAGAGTCTAACTATCGCAATAACTTTCAGAATCTGCGGAATATATTCTAGTTTCATAATAACATCACCGGGAATTTTGCACGGTGAAACCTTAGGCCCGGGGGGCGTTTTTACGCAGACTTTCGGCAGCCGTCCTACGCTCTCAAATTTTTTTTCGCAGTTTCACATGCCCATCTTCAAACGACGATTCCCAAGCAACTAAAAGAGTCTAACTATCGCAATAACTTTCAGAATCTGCGGAATATATTCTAGTTTCATAATAACATCACCGGGAATTTTGCACGGTGAAACTTTAGGCCCGGGGGGCGTTTTTACGCAGACTTTCGGCAGCCGTCCTACGCTCTCAAAATTTTTTTCGCAGTTTCACATGCCCATCTTCAAACGACGATTCCCAAGCAACTAAAAGAGTCTAACTATCGCAATAACTTTCAGAATCTGGGGAATATATTCTAGTTTCATAATAACATCACCGGGAATTTTGCACGGTGAAACTTTAGGCCCGGGGGGCGTTTTTACGCAGACTTTCGGCAGCCGTCCTACGCTCTCAAATTTTTTTTCGCAGTTTCACATGCCCATCTTCAAACGACGATTCCCAAGCAACTAAAAGAGTCTAACTATCGCAATAACTTTCAGAATCTGCGGAATATATTCTAGTTTCATAATAACATCACCGGGAATTTTGCACGGTGAAACTTTAGGCCCGGGGGGCGTTTTTACGCAGACTTTCGGCAGCCGTCCTACGCTCTCAAATTTTTTTTCGCAGTTTCACATGCCCATCTTCAAACGACGATTCCCAAGCAACTAAAAGAGTCTAACTATCGCAATAACTTTCAGAATCTGCGGAATATATTCTAGTTTCATAATAACATCACCGGGAATTTTGCACAGTGAAACTTTAGGCCCGGGGGGCGTTTTTACGTAGACTTTCGGCAGCCGTCCTACGCTCTCAAATTTTTTTTCGCAGTTTCACATGCCCATCTTCAAACGACGATTCCCAAGCAACTAAAAGAATCTAACTATCGCAATAACTTTCAGAATCTGCGGAATATATTCTAGTTTCATAATAACATCACCGGGAATTTTGCACGGTGAAACTTTAGGCCCGGGGGGCGTTTTTACGCAGACTTTCGGCAGCCGTCCTACGCTCTCAAATTTTTTTTCGCAGTTTCACATGCCCATCTTCAAACGACGATTCCCAAGCAACTAAAAGAGTCTAACTATCGCAATAACTTTCAGAATCTGCGGAATATATTCTAGTTTCATAATAACATCACCGCGAATTTTGCACGGTGAAACTTTAGACCCGGGGGGCGTTTTTACGGAGACTTTCGGCAGCCGTCCTACGCTCTCAAAATTTTTTTCGCAGTTTCACATGCCCATCTTCAAACGACGATTCCCAAGCAACTAAAAGAGTCTAACTATCGCAATAACTTTCAGAATCTGCGGAATATATTCTAGTTTCATAATTACATCACCGGGAATTTTGCACGGTGAAACTTTAGGCCCGGGGGGCGTTTTTACGCAGACTTTCGGCAGCCGTCCTACGCTCTCAAATTTTTTTTCGCAGTTTCACATGCCCATCTTCAAACGACGATTCCCAAGCAACTAAAAGAGTCTAACTATCGCAATAACTTTCAGAATCTGCGGAATATATTCTAGTTTCATAATAACATCACCGGGAATTTTGCACGGTGAAACTTTAGGCCCGGGGGGCGTTTTTACGCAGACTTTCGGCAGCCGTCCTACGCTCTCAAAATTTTTTTCGCAGTTTCACATGCCCATCTTCAAACGACGATTCCCAAGCAACTAAAAGAGTCTAACTATCGCAATAACTTTCAGAATCTGCGGAATATATTCTAGTTTCATAATAACATCACCGGGAATTTTGCACGGTGAAACTTTAGGCCCGGGGGGCGTTTTTACGCAGACTTTCGGCAGCCGTCCTACGCTCTCAAATTTTTTTTCGCAGTTTCACATGCCCATCTTCAAACGACGATTCCCAAGCAACTAAAAGAGTCTAACTATCGCAATAACTTTCAGAATCTGCGGAATATATTCTAGTTTCATAATAACATCACCGGGAATTTTGCACGGTGAAACTTTAGGCCCGGGGGGCGTTTTTACGCAGACTTTCGGCAGCCGTCCTACGCTCTCAAATTTTTTTTCGCAGTTTCACATGCCCATCTTCAAACGACGATTCCCAAGCAACTAAAAGAGTCTAACTATCGCAATAACTTTCAGAATCTGCGGAATATATTCTAGTTTCATAATAACATCACCGGGAATTTTGCACGGTGAAACTTTAGGCCCGGGGGGCGTTTTTACGCAGACTTTCGGCAGCCGTCCTACGCTCTCAAAATTTTTTTCGCAGTTTCACTTGCCCATCTTCAAACGACGATTCCCAAGCAACTAAAAGAGTCTAACTATCGCAATAACTTTCAGAATCTGCGGAATATATTCTAGTTTCATAATAACATCACCGGGAATTTTGCACGGTGAAACTTTAGGCCCGGGGGGCGTTTTTACGCAGACTTTCGGCAGCCGTCCTACGCTCTCAAATTTTTTTTCGCAGTTTCACATGCCCATCTTCAAACGACGATTCCCAAGCAACTAAAAGAGTCTAACTATCGCAATAACTTTCAGAATCTGCGGAATATATTCTAATTTCATAATAACATCACCGGGAATTTTGCACGGTGAAACTTTAGGCCCGGGGGGCGTTTTTACGCAGACTTTCGGCAGCCGTCCTACGCTCTCAAATTTTTTTTCGCAGTTTCACATGCCCATCTTCAAACGACGATTCCCAAGCAACTAAAAGAGTCTAACTATCGCAATAACTTTCAGAATCTGCGGAATATATTCTAGTTTCATAATAACATCACCGGGAATTTTGCACGGTGAAACTTTAGGCCCGGGGGGCGTTTTTACGCAGACTTTCGGCAGCCGTCCTACGCTCTCAAAATTTTTTTCGCAGTTTCACATGCCCATCTTCAAACGACGATTCCCAAGCAACTAAAAGAGTCTAACTATCGCAATAACTTTCAGAATCTGCGGAATGTATTCTAGTTTCATAATAACATCACCGGGAATTTTGCACGATGAAACTTTAGGCCCGGGGGGCGTTTTTACGCAGACTTTCGGCAGCCGTCCTACGCTCTCAAATTTTTTTTCGCAGTTTCACATGCCCATCTTCAAACAACGATTCCCAAGCAACTAAAAGAGTCTAACTATCGCAATAACTTTCAGAATCTGCGGAATATATTCTAGTTTCATAATAACATCACCGGGAATTTTGCACGGTGAAACTTTAGGCCCGGGGGGCGTTTTTACGCAGACTTTCGGCAGCCGTCCTACGCTCTCAAATTTTTTTTCGCAGTTTCACATGCCCATCTTCAAACGACGATTCCCAAGCAACTAAAAGAGTCTAACTATCGCAATAACTTTCAGAATCTACGGAATATATTCTAGTTTCATAATAACATCACCGGGAATTTTGCACGGTGAAACTTTAGGCCCGGGGGGCGTTTTTACGCAGACTTTCGGCAGCCGTCCTACGCTCTCAAAATTTTTTTCGCAGTTTCACATGCCCATCTTCAAACGACGATTCCCAAGCAACTAAAAGAGTCTAACTATCGCAATAACTTTCAGAATCTGCGGAATATATTCTAGTTTCATAATAACATCACCGGGAATTTTGCACGGTGAAACTTTAGGCCCGGGGGGCGTTTTTACGCAGACTTTCGGCAGCCGTCCTACGCTCTCAAATTTTTTTTCGCAGTTTCACATGCCCATCTTCAAACGACGATTCCCAAGCAACTAAAAGAGTCTAACTATCGCAATAACTTTCAGAATCTGCGGAATATATTCTAGTTTCATAATAACATCACCGGGAATTTTGCACGGTGAAACTTTAGGCCCGGGGGGCGTTTTTACGCAGACTTTCGGCAGCCGTCCTACGCTCTCAAAATTTTTTTCGCAGTTTCACATGCCCATCTTCAAACGACCATTCCCAAGCAACTAAAAGAGTCTAACTATCGCAATAACTTTCAGAATCTGCGGAATATATTCTAGTTTCATAATAACATCACCGGGAATTTTGCACGGTGAAACTTTAGGCCCGGGGGGCGTTTTTACGCAGACTTTCGGCAGCCGTCCTACGCTCTCAAAATTTTTTTCGCAGTTTCACATGCCCATCTTCAAACGACCATTCCCAAGCAACTAAAAGAGTCTAACTATCGCAATAACTTTCAGAATCTGCGGAATATATTCTAGTTTCATAATAACATCACCGGGAATTTTGCACGGTGAAACTTTAGGCCCGGGGGGCGTTTTTACGCAGACTTTCGGCAGCCGTCCTACGCTCTCAAATTTTTTTTCGCAGTTTCACATGCCCATCTTCAGACGACGATTCCCAAGCAACTAAAAGAGTCTAACTATCGCAATAACTTTCAGAATCTGCGGAATATATTCTAGTTTCATAATAACATCACCGGGAATTTTGCACGGTGAAACTTTAGGCCCGGGGGGCGTTTTTACGCAGACTTTTGGCAGCCGTCCTACGCTCTCAAATTTTTTTTCGCAGTTTCACATGCCCATCTTCAAACGACGATTCCCAAGCAACTAAAAGAGTCTAACTATCGCAATAACTTTCAGAATCTGCGGAATATATTCTAGTTTCATAATAACATCACCGGGAATTTTGCACGGTGAAACTTTAGGCCCTGGGGGCGTTTTTACGCAGACTTTCGGCAGCCGTCCTACGCTCTCAAAATTTTTTTCGCAGTTTCACATGCCCATCTTCAAACGACGATTCCCAAGCAACTAAAAGAGTCTAACTATCGCAATAACTTTCAGAATCTGCGGAATATATTCTAGTTTCATAATAACATCACCGGGAATTTTGAACGGTGAAACTTTAGGCCCGGGGGGCGTTTTTACGCAGACTTTCGGCAGCCGTCCTACGCTCTCAAATTTTTTTTCGCAGTTTCACATGCCCATCTTCAAACGACGATTCCCAAGCAACTAAAAGAGTCTAACTATCGCAATAACTTTCAGAATCTGCGGAATATATTCTAGTTTCATAATAACATCACCGGGAATTTTGCACGGTGAAACTTTAGGCCCGGGGGGCGTTTTTACGCAGACTTTCGGCAGCCGTCCTACGCTCTCAAAAATTTTTTCGCAGTTTCACATGCCCATCTTCAAACGACGATTCCCAAGCAACTAAAAGAGTCTAACTATCGCAATAACTTTCAGAATCTGCGGAATATATTCTAGTTTCATAATAACATCACCGGGAATTTTGCACGGTGAAACTTTAGGCCCGGGGGGCGTTTTTACGCAGACTTTCGGCAGCCGTCCTACGCTCTCAAATTTTTTTTCGCAGTTTCACATGCCCATCTTCAAACGACGATTCCCAAGCAACTAAAAGAGTCTAACTATCGCAATAACTTTCAGAATCTGCGGAATATATTCTAGTTTCATAATAACATCACCGGGAATTTTGCACGGTGAAACTTTAGGCCCGGGGGGCGTTTTTACGCAGACTTTTGGCAGCCGTCCTACGCTCTCAAATTTTTTTTCGCAGTTTCACATGCCCATCTTCAAACGACGATTCCCAAGCAACTAAAAGAGTCTAACTATCGCAATAACTTTCAGAATCTGCGGAATATATTCTAGTTTCATAATAACATCACCGGGAATTTTGCACGGTGAAACTTTAGGCCCGGGGGGCGTTTTTACGCAGACTTTCGGCAGCCGTCCTATGCTCTCAAAATTTTTTTCGCAGTTTCACATGCCCATCTTCAAACGACCATTCCCAAGCAACTAAAAGAGTCTAACTATCGCAATAACTTTCAGAATCTGCGGAATATATTCTAGTTTCAAAATAACATCACCGGGAATTTTGCACGGTGAAACTTTAGGCCCGGGGGGCGTTTTTACGCAGACTTTCGGCAGCCGTCCTACGCTCTCAAAATTTTTTTCGCAGTTTCACATGCCCATCTTCAAACGACGATTCCCAAGCAACTAAAAGAGTCTAACTATCGCAATAACTTTCAGAATCTGCGGAATATATTCTAGTTTCATAATAACATCACCGGGAATTTTGCACGGTGAAACTTTAGGCCCGGGGGGCGTTTTTACGCAGACTTTCGGCAGCCGTCCTACGCTCTCAAATTTTTTTTCGCAGTTTCACATGCCCATCTTCAAACGACGATTCCCAAGCAACTAAAAGAGTCTAACTATCGCAATAACTTTCAGAATCTGCGGAATATATTCTAGTTTCATAATAACATCACCGGGAATTTTGCACGGTGAAACTTTAGGCCCGGGGGGCGTTTTTACGCAGACTTTCGGCAGCCGTCCTACGCTCTCAAATTTTTTTTCGCAGTTTCACATACCCATCTTCAAACGACAATTCCCAAGCAACTAAAAGAGTCTAACTATCGCAATAACTTTCAGAATCTGCGGAATATATTCTAGTTTCATAATAACATCACCGGGAATTTTGCACGGTGAAACTTTAGGCCCGGGGGGCGTTTTTACGCAGACTTTCGGCAGCCGTCCTACGCTCTCAAATTTTTTTTCGCAGTTTCACATGCCCATCTTCAAACGACGATTCCCAAGCAACTAAAAGAGTCTAACTATCGCAATAACTTTCAGAATCTGCGGAATATATTCTAGTTTCATAATAACATCACCGGGAATTTTGCACGGTGAAACTTTAGGCCCGGGGGGCGTTTTTACGCAGACTTTCGGCAGCCGTCCTACGCTCTCAAATTTTTTTTCGCAGTTTCACATGCCCATCTTCAAACAACGATTCCCAAGCAACTAAAAGAGTCTAACTATCGCAATAACTTTCAGAATCTGCGGAATATATTCTAGTTTCATAATAACATCACCGGGAATTTTGCACGGTGAAACTTTAGGCCCGGGGGGCGTTTTTACGCAGACTTTCGGCAGCCGTCCTACGCTCTCAAATTTTTTTTCGCAGTTTCACATGCCCATCTTCAAACGACGATTCCCAAGCAACTAAAAGAGTCTAACTATCGCAATAACTTTCAGAATCTGCGGAATATATTCTAGTTTCATAATAACATCACCGGGAATTTTGCACGGTGAAACTTTAGGCCCGGGGGGCGTTTTTACGCAGACTTTCGGCAGCCGTCCTACGCTCTCAAAATTTTTTTCGCAGTTTCACATGCCCATCTTCAAACGACGATTCCCAAGCAACTAAAAGAGTCTAACTATCGCAATAACTTTCCGAATCTGCGGAATATATTCTAGTTTCATAATAACATCACCGGGAATTTTGCACGGTGAAACTTTAGGCCCGGGGGGCGTTTTTAAGCAGACTTTCGGCAGCCGTCCTACGCTCTCAAAATTTTTTTCGCAGTTTCACATGCCCATCTTCAAACGACGATTCCCAAGCAACTAAAAGAGTCTAACTATCGCAATAACTTTCAGAATCTGCGGGATATATTCTAGTTTCATAATAACATCACCGGGAATTTTGCACGGTGAAACTTTAGGCCCGGGGGGCGTTTTTACGCAGACTTTCGGCAGCCGTCCTACGCTCTCAAATTTTTTTTCGCAGTTTCACATGCCCATCTTCTAACGAAGATTCCCAAGCAACTAAAGAGTCTAACTATCGCAATTACTTTCAGAATCTGCGGAATATATTCTAGTTTCATAATAACATCACCGGGAATTTTGCACGGTGAAACTTTAGGCCCGGGGGGCGTTTTTACGCAGACTTTCGGCAGCCGTCCTACGCTCTCAAAATTTTTTTCGCAGTTTCACATGCCCATCTTCAAACGACGATTCCCAAGCAACTAAAAGAGTCTAACTATAGCAATAACTTTCAGAATCTGCGGAATATATTCTAGTTTCATAATAACATCACCGGGAATTTTGCACGGTGAAACTTTAGGCCCGGGGGGCGTTTTTACGCAGACTTTCGGCAGCCGTCCTACGCTCTCAAATTTTCTTTCGCAGTTTCACATGCCCATCTTCAAACGACGATTCCCAAGCAACTAAAAGAGTCTAACTATCGCAATAACTTTCAGAATCTGCGGAATATATTCTAGTTTCATAATAACATCACCGGGAATTTTGCACGGTGAAACTTTAGGCCCGGGGGGCGTTTTTACGCAGACTTTCGGCAGCCGTCCTACGCTCTCAAATTTTTTTTCGCAGTTTCACATGCCCATCTTGAAACGACGATTCCCAAGCAACTAAAAGAGTCTAACTATCGCAATAACTTTCAGAATCTGCAGAATATATTCTAGTTTCATAATAACATCACTGGGAATTTTGCACGGTGAAACTTTAGGCCCGGGGGGCGTTTTTACGCAGACTTTCGGCAGCCGTCCTACGCTCTCAAAATTTTTTTCGCAGTTTCACATGCCCATCTTCAAACGACGATTCCCAAGCAACTAAAAGAGTCTAACTATCGCAATAACTTTCAGAATCTGCGGAATATATTCTAGTTTCATAACAACATCACCGGGAATTTTGCACGGTGAAACTTTAGGCCCGGGGGGGTTTTTACGCAGACTTTCGGCAGCCGTCCTACGCTCTCAAATTTTTTTTGGCAGTTTCACATGCCCATCTTCAAACGACGATTCCCAAGCAACTAAAAGAGTCTAACTATCGCAATAACTTTCAGAATCTGCGGAATATATTCTAGTTTCATAATAACATCACCGGGAATTTTGCACGGTGAAACTTTAGGCCCGGGGGGCGTTTTTACGCAGACTTTCGGCAGCCGTCCTACGCTCTCAAATTTTTTTTCGCAGTTTCACATGCCCATCTTCAAACGACGATTCCCAAGCAACTAAAAGAGTCTAACTATCGCAATAACTTTCAGAATCTGCGGAATATATTCTAGTTTCATAATAACATCACCGGGAATTTTGCACGGTGAAACTTTAGGCCCGGGGGGCGTTTTTACGCAGACTTTCGGCAGCCGTCCTACGCTCTCAAATTTTTTTTCGCAGTTTCACATGCCCATCTTCAAACGACGATTCCCAAGCAACTAAAAGAGTCTAACTATCGCAATAACTTTCAGAATCTGCGGAATATATTCTAGTTTCATAATAACATCACCGGGAATTTTGCACGGTGAAACTTTAGGCCCGGGGGGCGTTTTTACGCAGACTTTCGGCAGCCGTCCTACGCTCTCAAATTTTTTTTCGCAGTTTCACATGCCCATCTTCAAACAACGATTCCCAAGCAACTAAAAGAGTCTAACTATCGCAATAACTTTCAGAATCTGCGGAATATATTCTAGTTTCATAATAACATCACCGGGAATTTTGCACGGTGAAACTTTAGGCCCGGGGGGCGTTTTTACGGAGACTTTCGGCAGCCGTCCTACGCTCTCAAATTTTTTTCGCAGTTTCACATGCCCATCTTCAAACGACGATTCCCAAGCAACTAAAAGAGTCTAACTATCGCAATAACTTTCAGAATCTGCGGAATATATTCTAGTTTCATAATAACATCACCGGGAATTTTGCACGGTGAAACTTTAGGCCCGGGGGGCGTTTTTACGCAGACTTTCGGCAGCCGTCCTACGCTCTCAAATTTTTTTTCGCAGTTTCACATGCCCATCTTCAAACGACGATTCCCAAGCAACTAAAAGAGTCTAACTATCGCAATAACTTTCAGAATCTGCGGAATATATTCTAGTTTCATAATAACATCACCGGGAATTTTGCACGGTGAAACTTTAGGCCCGGGGGGCGTTTTTACGCAGACTTTCGGCAGCCGTCGTACGCTCTCAAAATTTTTTTCGCAGTTTCACATGCCCATCTTCAAACGACGATTCCCAAGCAACTAAAAGAGTCTAACTATCGCAATAACTTTCAGAATCTGCGGAATGTATTCTAGTTTCATAATAACATCACCGGGAATTTTGCACGGTGAAACTTTAGGCCCGGGGGGCGTTTTTACGCAGACTTTCGGCAGCCGTCCTACGCTCTCAAATTTTTTTTCGCAGTTTCACATGCCCATCTTCAAACGACGATTCCCAAGCAACTAAAAGAGTCTAACTATCGCAATAACTTTCAGAATCTGCGGAATATATTCTAGTTTCATAATAACATCACCGGGAATTTTGCACGGTGAAACTTTAGGCCCGGGGGGCGTTTTTACGCAGACTTTCGGCAGCCGTCCTACGCTCTCAAATTTTTTTTCGCAGTTTCACATGCCATCTTCAAACGACGATTCCCAAGCAACTAAAAGAGTCTAACTATCGCAATAACTTTCAGAATCTGCGGAATATATTCTAGTTTCATAATAACATCACCGGGAATTTTGCACGGTGAAACTTTAGGCCCGGGGGGCGTTTTTACGCAGACTTTCGGCAGCCGTCCTACGCTCTCAAAATTTTTTTCGCAGTTTCACATGCCCATCTTCAAACGACGATTCCCAAGCAACTAAAAGAGTCTAACTATCGCAATAACTTTCAGAATCTGCGGAATATATTCTAGTTTCATAATAACATCACCGGGAATTTTGCACGGTGAAACTTTAGGCCCGGGGGGCGTTTTTACGCAGACTTTCGGCAGCCGTCCTACGCTCTCAAACTTTTTTTCGCAGTTTCACATGCCCATCTTCAAACGACGATTCCCAAGCAACTAAAAGAGTCTAACTATCGCAATAACTTTCAGAATCTGCGGAATATATTCTAGTTTCATAATAACATCACCGGGAATTTTGCACGGTGAAACTTTAGGCCCGGGGGGCGTTTTTACGCAGACTTTCGGCAGCCGTCCTACGCTCTCAAATTTTTTTTCGCAGTTTCACATGCCCATCTTCAAACGACGATTCCCAAGCAACTAAAAGAGTCTAACTATCGCAATAACTTTCAGAATCTGCGGAATATATTCTAGTTTCATAATAACATCACCGGGAATTTTGCACGGTGAAACTTTAGGCCCGGGGGGCGTTTTTACGCAGACTTTCGGCAGCCGTCCTACGCTCTCAAAATTTTTTTTGCAGTTTCACATGCCCATCTTCAAACGACGATTCCCAAGCAACTAAAAGAGTCTAACTATCGCAATAACTTTCAGAATCTGCGGAATGTATTCTAGTTTCATAATAACATCACCGGGAATTTTGCACGGTGAAACTTTAGGCCCGGGGGGCGTTTTTACGCAGACTTTCGGCAGCCGTCCTACGCTCTCAAAATTTTTTTCGCAGTTTCACATGCCCATCTTCAAACGACGATTCCCAAGCAACTAAAAGAGTCTAACTATCGCAATAACTTTCCGAATCTGCGGAATATATTCTAGTTTCATAATAACATCACCGGGAATTTTGCACGGTGAAACTTTAGGCCCGGGGGGCGTTTTTACGCAGACTTTCGGCAGCCGTCCTACGCTCTCAAATTTTTTTTCGCAGTTTCACATGCCCATCTTCAAACGACGATTCCCAAGCAACTAAAAGAGTCTAACTATCGCAATAACTTTCAGAATCTGCGGAATATATTCTAGTTTCATAATAACATCACCGGGAATTTTGCACGGTGAAACTTTAGGCCCGGGGGGCGTTTTTACGCAGACTTTCGGCAGCCGTCCTACGCTCTCAAAATTTTTTTTCGCAGTTTCACATGCCCATCTTCAAACGACGATTCCCAAGCAACTAAAAGAGTCTAACTATCGCAATAACTTTCAGAATCTGCGGAATATATTCTAGTTTCATAATAACATCACCGGGAATTTTGCACGGTGAAACTTTAGGCCCGGGGGGCGTTTTTACGCAGACTTTCGGCAGCCGTCCTACGCTCTCAAATTTTTTTTCGCAGTTTCACATGCCCATCTTCAAACGACGATTCCCAAGCAACTAAAAGAGTCTAACTATCGCAATAACTTTCAGAATCTGCGGAATATATTCTAGTTTCATAATAACATCACCGGGAATTTTGCACGGTGAAACTTTAGGCCCGGGGGGCGTTTTTACGCAGACTTTCGGCAGCCGTCCTACGCTCTCAAATTTTTTTTCGCAGTTTCACATGCCCATCTTCAAACGACGATTCCCAAGCAACTAAAAGAGTCTAACTATCGCAATAACTTTCAGAATCTGCGGAATATATTCTAGTTTCATAATAACATCACCGGGAATTTTGCACGGTGAAACTTTAGGCCCGGGGGGCGTTTTTACGCAGACTTTCGGCAGCCGTCCTACGCTCTCAAATTTTTTTTCGCAGTTTCACATGCCCATCTTCAAACGACGATTCCCAAGCAACTAAAAGAGTCTAACTATCGCAATAACTTTCAGAATCTGCGGAATATATTCTAGTTTCATAATAACATCACCGGGAATTTTGCACGGTGAAACTTTAGGCCCGGGGGGCGTTTTTTACGCAGACTTTCGGCAGCCGTCCTACGCTCTCAAAATTTTTTTCGCAGTTTCACATGCCCATCTTCAAACGACGATTCCCAAGCAACTAAAAGAGTCTAACTATCGCAATAACTTTCAGAATCTGCGGAATATATTCTAGTTTCATAATAACATCACCGGGAATTTTGCACGGTGAAACTTTAGGCCCGGGGGGCGTTTTTACGCAGACTTTCGGCAGCCGTCCTACGCTCTCAAATTTTTTTTCGCAGTTTCACATGCCCATCTTCAAACGACGATTCCCAAGCAACTAAAAGAGTCTAACTATCGCAATAACTTTCAGAATCTGCGGAATATATTCTAGTTTCATAATAACATCACCGGGAATTTTGCACGGTGAAACTTTAGGCCCGGGGGGCGTTTTTACGCAGACTTTCGGCAGCCGTCCTACGCTCTCAAAATTTTTTTTCGCAGTTTCACATGCCCATCTTCAAACGACGATTCCCAAGCAACTAAAAGAGTCTAACTATCGCAATAACTTTCAGAATCTGCGGAATATATTCTAGTTTCATAATAACATCACCGGGAATTTTGCACGGTGAAACTTTAGGCCCGGGGGGCGTTTTTACGCAGACTTTCGGCAGCCGTCCTACGCTCTCAAATTTTTTTTCGCAGTTTCACATGCCCATCTTCAAACGACGATTCCCAAGCAACTAAAAGAGTCTAACTATCGCAATAACTTTCAGAATCTGCGGAATATATTCTAGTTTCATAATAACATCACCGGGAATTTTGCACGGTGAAACTTTAGGCCCGGGGGGCGTTTTTACGCAGACTTTCGGCAGCCGTCCTACGCTCTCAAATTTTTTTTCGCAGTTTCACATGCCCATCTCAAACGACGATTCCCAAGCAACTAAAAGAGTCTAACTATCGCAATAACTTTCAGAATCTGCGGAATATATTCTAGTTTCATAATAACATCACCGGGAATTTTGCACGGTGAAACTTTAGGCCCGGGGGGCGTTTTTACGCAGACTTTCGGCAGCCGTCCTACGCTCTCAAAATTTTTTTCGCAGTTTCACATGCCCATCTTCAAACGACGATTCCCAAGCAACTAAAAGAGTCTAACTATCGCAATAACTTTCAGAATCTGCGGAATATATTCTAGTTTCATAATAACATCACCGGGAATTTTGCACGGTGAAACTTTAGGCCCGGGGGGCGTTTTTACGCAGACTTTCGGCAGCCGTCCTACGCTCTCAAATTTTTTTTCGCAGTTTCACATGCCCATCTTCAAACGACGATTCCCAAGCAACTAAAAGAGTCTAACTATCGCAATAACTTTCAGAATCTGCGGAATATATTCTAGTTTCATAATAACATCACCGGGAATTTTGCACGGTGAAACTTTAGGCCCGGGGGGCGTTTTTACGCAGACTTTCGGCAGCCGTCCTACGCTCTCAAAATTTTTTTCGCAGTTTCACATGCCCATCTTCAAACGACGATTCCCAAGCAACTAAAAGAGTCTAACTATCGCAATAACTTTCAGAATCTGCGGAATATATTCTAGTTTCATAATAACATCACCGGGAATTTTGCACGGTGAAACTTTAGGCCCGGGGGGCGTTTTTACGCAGACTTTCGGCAGCCGTCCTACGCTCTCAAAATTTTTTTCGCAGTTTCACATGCCCATCTTCAAACGACGATTCCCAAGCAACTAAAAGAGTCTAACTATCGCAATAACTTTCAGAATCTGCGGAATATATTCTAGTTTCATAATAACATCACCGGGAATTTTGCACGGTGAAACTTTAGGCCCGGGGGGCGTTTTTACGCAGACTTTCGGCAGCCGTCCTACGCTCTCAAAATTTTTTTCGCAGTTTCACATGCCCATCTTCAAACGACGATTCCCAAGCAACTAAAAGAGTCTAACTATCGCAATAACTTTCAGAATCTGCGGAATATATTCTAGTTTCATAATAACATCACCGGGAATTTTGCACGGTGAAACTTTAGGCCCGGGGGGCGTTTTTACGCAGACTTTCGGCAGCCGTCCTACGCTCTCAAAATTTTTTTCGCAGTTTCACATGCCCATCTTCAAACGACGATTCCCAAGCAACTAAAAGAGTCTAACTATCGCAATAACTTTCAGAATCTGCGGAATATATTCTAGTTTCATAATAACATCACCGGGAATTTTGCACGGTGAAACTTTAGGCCCGGGGGGCGTTTTTACGCAGACTTTCGGCAGCCGTCCTACGCTCTCAAATTTTTTTTCGCAGTTTCACATGCCCATCTTCAAACGACGATTCCCAAGCAACTAAAAGAGTCTAACTATCGCAATAACTTTCAGAATCTGCGGAATATATTCTAGTTTCATAATAACATCACCGGGAATTTTGCACGGTGAAACTTTAGGCCCGGGGGGCGTTTTTACGCAGACTTTCGGCAGCCGTCCTACGCTCTCAAATTTTTTTTCGCAGTTTCACATGCCCATCTTCAAACGACGATTCCCAAGCAACTAAAAGAGTCTAACTATCGCAATAACTTTCAGAATCTGCGGAATATATTCTAGTTTCATAATAACATAACCGGGAATTTTGCACGGTGAAACTTTAGGCCCGGGGGGCGTTTTTACGCAGACTTTCGGCAGCCGTCCTACGCTCTCAAATTTTTTTTCGCAGTTTCACATGCCCATCTTCAAACGACGATTCCCAAGCAACTAAAAGAGTCTAACTATCGCAATAACTTTCAGAATCTGCGGAATATATTCTAGTTTCATAATAACATCACCGGGAATTTTGCACGGTGAAACTTTAGGCCCGGGGGGCGTTTTTACGCAGACTTTCGGCAGCCGTCCTACGCTCTCAAATTTTTTTTCGCAGTTTCACATGCCCATCTTCAAACGACGATTCCCAAGCAACCAAAAGAGTCTAACTATCGCAATAACTTCCAGAATCTGCGGAATATATTCTAGTTTCATAATAACATCACCGGGAATTTTGCACGGTGAAACTTTAGGCCCGGGGGGCGTTTTTACGCAGACTTTCGGCAGCCGTCCTACGCTCTCAAATTTTTTTTCGCAGTTTCAAATGCCCATCTTCAAACGACGATTCCCAAGCAACTAAAAGAGTCTAACTATCGCAATAACTTTCAGAATCTGCGGAATATATTCTAGTTTCATAATAACATCACCGGGAATTTTGCACGGTGAAACTTTAGGCCCGGGGGGCGTTTTTACGCAGACTTTCGGCAGCCGTCCTACGCTCTCAAATTTTTTTTCGCAGTTTCACATGCCCATCTTCAAACGACGATTCCCAAGCAACTAAAAGAGTCTAACTATCGCAATAACTTTCAGAATCTGCGGAATATATTCTAGTTTCATAATAACATCACCGGGAATTTTGCACGGTGAAACTTTAGGCCCGGGGGGCGTTTTTACGCAGACTTTCGGCAGCCGTCCTACGCTCTCAAAATTTTTTTCGCAGTTTCACATGCCCATCTTCAAACGACGATTCCCAAGCAACTAAAAGAGTCTAACTATCGCAATAACTTTCAGAATCTGCGGAATATATTCTAGTTTCATAATAACATCACCGGGAATTTTGCACGGTGAAACTTTAGGCCCGGGGGGCGTTTTTACGCAGACTTTCGGCAGCCGTCCTACGCTCTCAAATTTTTTTTCGCAGTTTCACATGCCCATCTTCAAACGACGATTCCCAAGCAACTAAAAGAGTCTAACTATCGCAATAACTTTCAGAATCTGCGGAATATATTCTAGTTTCATAATAACATCACCGGGAATTTTGCACGGTGAAACTTTAGGCCCGGGGGGCGTTTTTACGCAGACTTTCGGCAGCCGTCCTACGCTCTCAAATTTTTTTTCGCAGTTTCACATGCCCATCTTCAAACGACGATTCCCAAGCAACTAAAAGAGTCTAACTATCGCAATAACTTTCAGAATCTGCGGAATATATTCTAGTTTCATAATAACATCACCGGGAATTTTGCACGGTGAAACTTTAGGCCCGGGGGGCGTTTTTACGCAGACTTTCGGCAGCCGTCCTACGCTCTCAAAATTTTTTTCGCAGTTTCACATGCCCATCTTCAAACGACGATTCCCAAGCAACTAAAAGAGTCTAACTATCGCAATAACTTTCAGAATCTGCGGAATATATTCTAGTTTCATAATAACATCACCGGGAATTTTGCACGGTGAAACTTTAGGCCCGGGGGGCGTTTTTACGCAGACTTTCGGCAGCCGTCCTACGCTCTCAAAATTTTTTTCGCAGTTTCACATGCCCATCTTCAAACGACGATTCCCAAGCAACTAAAAGAGTCTAACTATCGCAATAACTTTCAGAATCTGCGGAATATATTCTAGTTTCATAATAACATCACCGGGAATTTTGCACGGTGAAACTTTAGGCCCGGGGGGCGTTTTTACGCAGACTTTCGGCAGCCGTCCTACGCTCTCAAATTTTTTTTCGCAGTTTCACATGCCCATCTTCAAACGACGATTCCCAAGCAACTAAAAGAGTCTAACTATCGCAATAACTTTCAGAATCTGCGGAATATATTCTAGTTTCATAATAACATCACCGGGAATTTTGCACGGTGAAACTTTAGGCCCGGGGGGCGTTTTTACGCAGACTTTCGGCAGCCGTCCTACGCTCTCAAATTTTTTTTCGCAGTTTCACATGCCCATCTTCAAACGACGATTCCCAAGCAACTAAAAGAGTC
Organism: Salticus scenicus; assembly: GCA_963930645.1. NCBI lineage: Eukaryota > Metazoa > Arthropoda > Arachnida > Araneae > Salticidae > Salticus > Salticus scenicus. The sequence goes on from CAWVNO010001457.1 coordinate 22,030, forward strand.
TAACTATCGCAATAACTTTCAGAATCTGCGGAATATATTCTAGTTTCATAATAACATCACCGGGAATTTTGCACGGTGAAACTTTAGGCCCGGGGGGCGTTTTTACGCAGACTTTCGGCAGCCGTCCTACGCTCTCAAAATTTTTTTCGCAGTTTCACATGCCCATCTTCAAACGACGATTCCCAAGCAACTAAAAGAGTCTAACTATCGCAATAACATTCAGAATCTGCGGAATATATTCTAGTTTCATAATAACATCACCGGGAATTTTGCACGGTGAAACTTTAGGCCCGGGGGGCGTTTTTACGCAGACTTTCGGCAGCCGTCCTACGCTCTCAAATTTTTTTTCGCAGTTTCACATGCCCATCTTCAAACGACGATTCCCAAGCAACTAAAAGAGTCTAACTATCGCAATAACTTTCAGAATCTGCGGAATATATTCTAGTTTCATAATAACATCACCGGGAATTTTGCACGGTGAAACTTTAGGCCCGGGGGGCGTTTTTACGCAGACTTTCGGCAGCCGTCCTACGCTCTCAAAATTTTTTTCGCAGTTTCACATGCCCATCTTCAAACGACGATTCCCAAGCAACTAAAAGAGTCTAACTATCGCAATAACTTTCAGAATCTGCGGAATATATTCTAGTTTCATAATAACATCACCGGGAATTTTGCACGGTGAAACTTTAGGCCCGGGGGGCGTTTTTACGCAGACTTTCGGCAGCCGTCCTACGCTCTCAAAATTTTTTTCGCAGTTTCACATGCCCATCTTCAAACGACGATTCCCAAGCAACTAAAAGAGTCTAACTATCGCAATAACTTTCAGAATCTGCGGAATATATTCTAGTTTCATAATAACATCACCGGGAATTTTGCACGGTGAAACTTTAGGCCCGGGGGGCGTTTTTACGCAGACTTTCGGCAGCCGTCCTACGCTCTCAAAATTTTTTTCGCAGTTTCACATGCCCATCTTCAAACGACGATTCCCAAGCAACTAAAAGAGTCTAACTATCGCAATAACTTTCAGAATCTGCGGAATATATTCTAGTTTCATAATAACATCACCGGGAATTTTGCACGGTGAAACTTTAGGCCCGGGGGGCGTTTTTACGCAGACTTTCGGCAGCCGTCCTACGCTCTCAAATTTTTTTTCGCAGTTTCACATGCCCATCTTCAAACGACGATTCCCAAGCAACTAAAAGAGTCTAACTATCGCAATAACTTTCAGAATCTGCGGAATATATTCTAGTTTCATAATAACATCACCGGGAATTTTGCACGGTGAAACTTTAGGCCCGGGGGGCGTTTTTACGCAGACTTTCGGCAGCCGTCCTACGCTCTCAAATTTTTTTTCGCAGTTTCACATGCCCATCTTCAAACGACGATTCCCAAGCAACTAAAAGAGTCTAACTATCGCAATAACTTTCTGAATCTGCGGAATATATTCTAGTTTCATAATAACATCACCGGGAATTTTGCACGGTGAAACTTTAGGCCCGGGGGGCGTTTTTACGCAGACTTTCGGCAGCCGTCCTACGCTCTCAAATTTTTTTTCGCAGTTTCACATGCCCATCTTCAAACGACGATTCCCAAGCAACTAAAAGAGTCTAACTATCGCAATAACTTTCAGAATCTGCGGAATATATTCTAGTTTCATAATAACATCACCGGGAATTTTGCACGGTGAAACTTTAGGCCCGGGGGGCGTTTTTACGCAGACTTTCGGCAGCCGTCCTACGCTCTCAAATTTTTTTTCGCAGTTTCACATGCCCATCTTCAAACGACGATTCCCAAGCAACTAAAAGAGTCTAACTATCGCAATAACTTTCAGAATCTGCGGAATATATTCTAGTTTCATAATAACATCACCGGGAATTTTGCACGGTGAAACTTTAGGCCCGGGGGGCGTTTTTACGCAGACTTTCGGCAGCCGTCCTACGCTCTCAAATTTTTTTTCGCAGTTTCACATGCCCATCTTCAAACGACGATTCCCAAGCAACTAAAAGAGTCTAACTATCGCAATAACTTTCAGAATCTGCGGAATATATTCTAGTTTCATAATAACATCACCGGGAATTTTGCACGGTGAAACTTTAGGCCCGGGGGGCGTTTTTACGCAGACTTTCGGCAGCCGTCCTACGCTCTCAAAATTTTTTTTCGCAGTTTCACATGCCCATCTTCAAACGACGATTCCCAAGCAACTAAAAGAGTCTAACTATCGCAATAACTTTCAGAATCTGCGGAATATATTCTAGTTTCATAATAACATCACCGGGAATTTTGCACGGTGAAACTTTAGGCCCGGGGGGCGTTTTTACGCAGACTTTCGGCAGCCGTCCTACGCTCTCAAATTTTTTTTCGCAGTTTCACATGCCCATCTTCAAACGACGATTCCCAAGCAACTAAAAGAGTCTAACTATCGCAATAACTTTCAGAATCTGCGGAATATATTCTAGTTTCATAATAACATCACCGGGAATTTTGCACGGTGAAACTTTAGGCCCGGGGGGCGTTTTTACGCAGACTTTCGGCAGCCGTCCTACGCTCTCAAATTTTTTTTCGCAGTTTCACATGCCCATCTTCAAACGACGATTCCCAAGCAACTAAAAGAGTCTAACTATCGCAATAACTTTCAGAATCTGCGGAATATATTCTAGTTTCATAATAACATCACCGGGAATTTTGCACGGTGAAACTTTAGGCCCGGGGGGCGTTTTTACGCAGACTTTCGGCAGCCGTCCTACGCTCTCAAATTTTTTTTCGCAGTTTCACATGCCCATCTTCAAACGACGATTCCCAAGCAACTAAAAGAGTCTAACTATCGCAATAACTTTCAGAATCTGCGGAATATATTCTAGTTTCATAATAACATCACCGGGAATTTTGCACGGTGAAACTTTAGGCCCGGGGGGCGTTTTTACGCAGACTTTCGGCAGCCGTCCTACGCTCTCAAATTTTTTTTCGCAGTTTCACATGCCCATCTTCAAACGACGATTCCCAAGCAACTAAAAGAGTCTAACTATCGCAATAACTTTCAGAATCTGCGGAATATATTCTAGTTTCATAATAACATCACCGGGAATTTTGCACGGTGAAACTTTAGGCCCGGGGGGCGTTTTTACGCAGACTTTCGGCAGCCGTCCTACGCTCTCAAATTTTTTTTCGCAGTTTCACATGCCCATCTTCAAACGACGATTCCCAAGCAACTAAAAGAGTCTAACTATCGCAATAACTTTCAGAATCTGCGGAATATATTCTAGTTTCATAATAACATCACCGGGAATTTTGCACGGTGAAACTTTAGGCCCGGGGGGCGTTTTTACGCAGACTTTCGGCAGCCGTCCTACGCTCTCAAATTTTTTTTCGCAGTTTCACATGCCCATCTTCAAACGACGATTCCCAAGCAACTAAAAGAGTCTAACTATCGCAATAACTTTCAGAATCTGCGGAATATATTCTAGTTTCATAATAACATCACCGGGAATTTTGCACGGTGAAACTTTAGGCCCGGGGGGCGTTTTTACGCAGACTTTCGGCAGCCGTCCTACGCTCTCAAATTTTTTTTCGCAGTTTCACATGCCCATCTTCAAACGACGATTCCCAAGCAACTAAAAGAGTCTAACTATCGCAATAACTTTCAGAATCTGCGGAATATATTCTAGTTTCATAATAACATCACCGGGAATTTTGCACGGTGAAACTTTAGGCCCGGGGGGCGTTTTTACGCAGACTTTCGGCAGCCGTCCTACGCTCTCAAATTTTTTTTCGCAGTTTCACATGCCCATCTTCAAACGACGATTCCCAAGCAACTAAAAGAGTCTAACTATCGCAATAACTTTCAGAATCTGCGGAATATATTCTAGTTTCATAATAACATCACCGGGAATTTTGCACGGTGAAACTTTAGGCCCGGGGGGCGTTTTTACGCAGACTTTCGGCAGCCGTCCTACGCTCTCAAATTTTTTTTCGCAGTTTCACATGCCCATCTTCAAACGACGATTCCCAAGCAACTAAAAGAGTCTAACTATCGCAATAACTTTCAGAATCTGCGGAATATATTCTAGTTTCATAATAACATCACCGGGAATTTTGCACGGTGAAACTTTAGGCCCGGGGGGCGTTTTTACGCAGACTTTCGGCAGCCGTCCTACGCTCTCAAAATTTTTTTCGCAGTTTCACATGCCCATCTTCAAACGACGATTCCCAAGCAACTAAAAGAGTCTAACTATCGCAATAACTTTCAGAATCTGCGGAATATATTCTAGTTTCATAATAACATCACCGGGAATTTTGCACGGTGAAACTTTAGGCCCGGGGGGCGTTTTTACGCAGACTTTCGGCAGCCGTCCTACGCTCTCAAATTTTTTTTCGCAGTTTCACATGCCCATCTTCAAACGACGATTCCCAAGCAACTAAAAGAGTCTAACTATCGCAATAACTTTCAGAATCTGCGGAATATATTCTAGTTTCATAATAACATCACCGGGAATTTTGCACGGTGAAACTTTAGGCCCGGGGGGCGTTTTTACGCAGACTTTCGGCAGCCGTCCTACGCTCTCAAATTTTTTTTCGCAGTTTCACATGCCCATCTTCAAACGACGATTCCCAAGCAACTAAAAGAGTCTAACTATCGCAATAACTTTCAGAATCTGCGGAATATATTCTAGTTTCATAATAACATCACCGGGAATTTTGCACGGTGAAACTTTAGGCCCGGGGGGCGTTTTTACGCAGACTTTCGGCAGCCGTCCTACGCTCTCAAATTTTTTTCGCAGTTTCACATGCCCATCTTCAAACGACGATTCCCAAGCAACTAAAAGAGTCTAACTATCGCAATAACTTTCAGAATCTGCGGAATATATTCTAGTTTCATAATAACATCACCGGGAATTTTGCACGGTGAAACTTTAGGCCCGGGGGGCGTTTTTACGCAGACTTTCGGCAGCCGTCCTACGCTCTCAAATTTTTTTTCGCAGTTTCACATGCCCATCTTCAAACGACGATTCCCAAGCAACTAAAAGAGTCTAACTATCGCAATAACTTTCAGAATCTGCGGAATATATTCTAGTTTCATAATAACATCACCGGGAATTTTGCACGGTGAAACTTTAGGCCCGGGGGGCGTTTTTACGCAGACTTTCGGCAGCCGTCCTACGCTCTCAAATTTTTTTTCGCAGTTTCACATGCCCATCTTCAAACGACGATTCCCAAGCAACTAAAAGAGTCTAACTATCGCAATAACTTTCAGAATCTGCGGAATATATTCTAGTTTCATAATAACATCACCGGGAATTTTGCACGGTGAAACTTTAGGCCCGGGGGGCGTTTTTACGCAGACTTTCGGCAGCCGTCCTACGCTCTCAAATTTTTTTTCGCAGTTTCACATGCCCATCTTCAAACGACGATTCCCAAGCAACTAAAAGAGTCTAACTATCGCAATAACTTTCAGAATCTGCGGAATATATTCTAGTTTCATAATAACATCACCGGGAATTTTGCACGGTGAAACTTTAGGCCCGGGGGGCGTTTTTACGCAGACTTTCGGCAGCCGTCCTACGCTCTCAAATTTTTTTTCGCAGTTTCACATGCCCATCTTCAAACGACGATTCCCAAGCAACTAAAAGAGTCTAACTATCGCAATAACTTTCAGAATCTGCGGAATATATTCTAGTTTCATAATAACATCACCGGGAATTTTGCACGGTGAAACTTTAGGCCCGGGGGGCGTTTTTACGCAGACTTTCGGCAGCCGTCCTACGCTCTCAAAATTTTTTTCGCAGTTTCACATGCCCATCTTCAAACGACGATTCCCAAGCAACTAAAAGAGTCTAACTATCGCAATAACTTTCAGAATCTGCGGAATATATTCTAGTTTCATAATAACATCACCGGGAATTTTGCACGGTGAAACTTTAGGCCCGGGGGGCGTTTTTACGCAGACTTTCGGCAGCCGTCCTACGCTCTCAAATTTTTTTTCGCAGTTTCACATGCCCATCTTCAAACGACGATTCCCAAGCAACTAAAAGAGTCTAACTATCGCAATAACTTTCAGAATCTGCGGAATATATTCTAGTTTCATAATAACATCACCGGGAATTTTGCACGGTGAAACTTTAGGCCCGGGGGGCGTTTTTACGCAGACTTTCGGCAGCCGTCCTACGCTCTCAAATTTTTTTTCGCAGTTTCACATGCCCATCTTCAAACGACGATTCCCAAGCAACTAAAAGAGTCTAACTATCGCAATAACTTTCAGAATCTGCGGAATATATTCTAGTTTCATAATAACATCACCGGGAATTTTGCACGGTGAAACTTTAGGCCCGGGGGGCGTTTTTACGCAGACTTTCGGCAGCCGTCCTACGCTCTCAAATTTTTTTTCGCAGTTTCACATGCCCATCTTCAAACGACGATTCCCAAGCAACTAAAAGAGTCTAACTATCGCAATAACTTTCAGAATCTGCGGAATATATTCTAGTTTCATAATAACATCACCGGGAATTTTGCACGGTGAAACTTTAGGCCCGGGGGGCGTTTTTACGCAGACTTTCGGCAGCCGTCCTACGCTCTCAAATTTTTTTCGCAGTTTCACATGCCCATCTTCAAACGACGATTCCCAAGCAACTAAAAGAGTCTAACTATCGCAATAACTTTCAGAATCTGCGGAATATATTCTAGTTTCATAATAACATCACCGGGAATTTTGCACGGTGAAACTTTAGGCCCGGGGGGCGTTTTTACGCAGACTTTCGGCAGCCGTCCTACGCTCTCAAAATTTTTTTCGCAGTTTCACATGCCCATCTTCAAACGACGATTCCCAAGCAACTAAAAGAGTCTAACTATCGCAATAACTTTCAGAATCTGCGGAATATATTCTAGTTTCATAATAACATCACCGGGAATTTTGCACGGTGAAACTTTAGGCCCGGGGGGCGTTTTTACGCAGACTTTCGGCAGCCGTCCTACGCTCTCAAATTTTTTTCGCAGTTTCACATGCCCATCTTCAAACGACGATTTCCCAAGCAACTAAAAGAGTCTAACTATCGCAATAACTTTCAGAATCTGCGGAATATATTCTAGTTTCATAATAACATCACCGGGAATTTTGCACGGTGAAACTTTAGGCCCGGGGGGCGTTTTTACGCAGACTTTCGGCAGCCGTCCTACGCTCTCAAATTTTTTTTCGCAGTTTCACATGCCCATCTTCAAACGACGATTCCCAAGCAACTAAAAGAGTCTAACTATCGCAATAACTTTCAGAATCTGCGGAATATATTCTAGTTTCATAATAACATCACCGGGAATTTTGCACGGTGAAACTTTAGGCCCGGGGGGCGTTTTTACGCAGACTTTCGGCAGCCGTCCTACGCTCTCAAATTTTTTTCGCAGTTTCACATGCCCATCTTCAAACGACGATTCCCAAGCAACTAAAAGAGTCTAACTATCGCAATAACTTTCAGAATCTGCGGAATATATTCTAGTTTCATAATAACATCACCGGGAATTTTGCACGGTGAAACTTTAGGCCCGGGGGGCGTTTTTACGCAGACTTTCGGCAGCCGTCCTACGCTCTCAAAATTTTTTTTCGCAGTTTCACATGCCCATCTTCAAACGACGATTCCCAAGCAACTAAAAGAGTCTAACTATCGCAATAACTTTCAGAATCTGCGGAATATATTCTAGTTTCATAATAACATCACCGGGAATTTTGCACGGTTAAACTTTAGGCCCGGGGGGCGTTTTTACGCAGACTTTCGGCAGCCGTCCTACGCTCTCAAAATTTTTTTCGCAGTTTCACATGCCCATCTTCAAACGACGATTCCCAAGCAACTAAAAGAGTCTAACTATCGCAATAACTTTCAGAATCTGCGGAATATATTCTAGTTTCATAATAACATCACCGGGAATTTTGCACGGTGAAACTTTAGGCCCGGGGGGCGTTTTTACGCAGACTTTCGGCAGCCGTCCTACGCTCTCAAATTTTTTTTCGCAGTTTCACATGCCCATCTTCAAACGACGATTCCCAAGCAACTAAAAGAGTCTAACTATCGCAATAACTTTCAGAATCTGCGGAATATATTCTAGTTTCATAATAACATCACCGGGAATTTTGCACGGTGAAACTTTAGGCCCGGGGGGCGTTTTTACGCAGACTTTCGGCAGCCGTACTACGCTCTCAAATTTTTTTTCGCAGTTTCACATGCCCATCTTCAAACGACGATTCCCAAGCAACTAAAAGAGTCTAACTATCGCAATAACTTTCAGAATCTGCGGAATATATTCTAGTTTCATAATAACATCACCGGGAATTTTGCACGGTGAAACTTTAGGCCCGGGGGGCGTTTTTACGCAGACTTTCGGCAGCCGTCCTACGCTCTCAAAATTTTTTTTCGCAGTTTCACATGCCCATCTTCAAACGACGATTCCCAAGCAACTAAAAGAGTCTAACTATCGCAATAACTTTCAGAATCTGCGGAATATATTCTAGTTTCATAATAACATCACCGGGAATTTTGCACGGTGAAACTTTAGGCCCGGGGGGCGTTTTTACGCAGACTTTCGGCAGCCGTCCTACGCTCTCAAAATTTTTTTCGCAGTTTCACATGCCCATCTTCAAACGACGATTCCCAAGCAACTAAAAGAGTCTAACTATCGCAATAACTTTCAGAATCTGCGGAATATATTCTAGTTTCATAATAACATCACCGGGAATTTTGCACGGTGAAACTTTAGGCCCGGGGGGCGTTTTTACGCAGACTTTCGGCAGCCGTCCTACGCTCTCAAAATTTTTTTTCGCAGTTTCACATGCCCATCTTCAAACGACGATTCCCAAGCAACTAAAAGAGTCTAACTATCGCAATAACTTTCAGAATCTGCGGAATATATTCTAGTTTCATAATAACATCACCGGGAATTTTGCACGGTGAAACTTTAGGCCCGGGGGGCGTTTTTACGCAGACTTTCGGCAGCCGTCCTACGCTCTCAAATTTTTTTTCGCAGTTTCACATGCCCATCTTCAAACGACGATTCCCAAGCAACTAAAAGAGTCTAACTATCGCAATAACTTTCAGAATCTGCGGAATATATTCTAGTTTCATAATAACATCACCGGGAATTTTGCACGGTGAAACTTTAGGCCCGGGGGGCGTTTTTACGCAGACTTTCGGCTGCCGTCCTACGCTCTCAAATTTTTTTTCGCAGTTTCACATGCCCATCTTCAAACGACGATTCCCAAGCAACTAAAAGAGTCTAACTATCGCAATAACTTTCAGAATCTGCGGAATATATTCTAGTTTCATAATAACATCACCGGGAATTTTGCACGGTGAAACTTTAGGCCCGGGGGGCGTTTTTTCGCAGAATTTCGGCAGCCGTCCTACGCTCTCAAATTTTTTTTCGCAGTTTCACATGCCCATCTTCCAACGACGATTCCCAAGCAACTAAAAGAGTCTAACTATCGCAATAACTTTCAGAATCTGCGGAATATATTCTAGTTTCATAATAACATCACCGGGAATTTTGCACGGTGAAACTTTAGGCCCGGGGGGCGTTTTTACGCAGACTTTCGGCAGCCGTCCTACGCTCTCAAATTTTTTTCGCAGTTTCACATGCCCATCTTCAAACGACGATTCCCAAGCAACTAAAAGAGTCTAACTATCGCAATAACTTTCAGAATCTGCGGAATATATTCTAGTTTCATAATAACATCACCGGGAATTTTGCACGGTGAAACTTTAGGCCCGGGGGGCGTTTTTACGCAGACTTTCGGCAGCCGTCCTACGCTCTCAAATTTTTTTTCGCAGTTTCACATGCCCATCTTCAAACGACGATTCCCAAGCAACTAAAAGAGTCTAACTATCGCAATAACTTTCAGAATCTGCGGAATATATTCTAGTTTCATAATAACATCACCGGGAATTTTGCACGGTGAAACTTTAGGCCCGGGGGGCGTTTTTACGCAGACTTTCGGCAGCCGTCCTACGCTCTCAAATTTTTTTTCGCAGTTTCACATGCCCATCTTCAAACGACGATTCCCAAGCAACTAAAAGAGTCTAACTATCGCAATAACTTTCAGAATCTGCGGAATATATTCTAGTTTCATAATAACATCACCGGGAATTTTGCACGGTGAAACTTTAGGCCCGGGGGGACGTTTTTACGCAGACTTTCGGCAGCCGTCCTACGCTCTCAAATTTTTTTTCGCAGTTTCACATGCCCATCTTCAAACGACGATTCCCAAGCAACTAAAAGAGTCTAACTATCGCAATAACTTTCAGAATCTGCGGAATATATTCTAGTTTCATAATAACATCACCGGGAATTTTGCACGGTGAAACTTTAGGCCCGGGGGGCGTTTTTACGCAGACTTTCGGCAGCCGTCCTACGCTCTCAAATTTTTTTTCGCAGTTTCACATGCCCATCTTCAAACGACGATTCCCAAGCAACTAAAAGAGTATAACTATCGCAATAACTTTCAGAATCTGCGGAATATATTCTAGTTTCATAATAACATCACCGGGAATTTTGCACGGTGAAACTTTAGGCCCGGGGGGCGTTTTTACGCAGACTTTCGGCAGCCGTCCTACGCTCTCAAATTTTTTTTCGCAGTTTCACATGCCCATCTTCAAACGACGATTCCCAAGCAACTAAAAGAGTCTAACTATCGCAATAACTTTCAGAATCTGCGGAATATATTCTAGTTTCATAATAACATCACCGGGAATTTTGCACGGTGAAACTTTAGGCCCGGGGGGCGTTTTTACGCAGACTTTCGGCAGCCGTCCTACGCTCTCAAAATTTTTTTCGCAGTTTCACATGCCCATCTTCAAACGACGATTCCCAAGCAACTAAAAGAGTCTAACTATCGCAATAACTTTCAGAATCTGCGGAATATATTCTAGTTTCATAATAACATCACCGGGAATTTTGCACGGTGAAACTTTAGGCCCGGGGGGCGTTTTTACGCAGACTTTCGGCAGCCGTCCTACGCTCTCAAAATTTTTTTCGCAGTTTCACATGCCCATCTTCAAACGACGATTTCCAAGCAACTAAAAGAGTCTAACTATCGCAATAACTTTCAGAATCTGCGGAATATATTCTAGTTTCATAATAACATCACCGGGAATTTTGCACGGTGAAACTTTAGGCCCGGGGGCGTTTTTACGCAGACTTTCGGCAGCCGTCCTACGCTCTCAAATTTTTTTTCGCAGTTTCACATGCCCATCTTCAAACGACGATTCCAAGCAACTAAAAGAGTCTAACTATCACAATAACTTTCAGAATCTGCGGAATATATTCTAGTTTCATAATAACATCACCGGGAATTTTGCACGGTGAAACTTTAGGCCCGGGGGGCGTTTTTACGCAGACTTTCGGCAGCCGTCCTACGCTCTCAAATTTTTTTCGCAGTTTCACATGCCCATCTTCAAACGATGATTCCCAAGCAACTAAAAGAGTCTAACTATCGCAATAACTTACAGAATCTGCGGAATATATTCTAGTTTCATAATAACATCACCGGGAATTTTGCACGGTGAAACTTTAGGCCCGGGGGGCGTTTTTACGCAGACTTTCGGCAGCCGTCCTACGCTCTCAAAATTTTTTTCGCAGTTTCACATGCCCATCTTCAAACGACGATTCCCAAGCAACTAAAAGAGTCTAACTATCGCAATAACTTTCAGAATCTGCGGAATATATTCTAGTTTCATAATAACATCACCGGGAATTTTGCACGGTTAAACTTTAGGCCCGGGGGGCGTTTTTACGCAGACTTTCGGCAGCCGTCCTACGCTCTCAAAATTTTTTTCGCAGTTTCACATGCCCATCTTCAAACGACGATTCCCAAGCAACTAAAAGAGTCTAACTATCGCAATAACTTTCAGAATCTGCGGAATATATTCTAGTTTCATAATAACATCACCGGGAATTTTGCACGGTGAAACTTTAGGCCCGGGGGGCGTTTTTACGCAGACTTTCGGCAGCCGTCCTACGCTCTCAAATTTTTTTCGCAGTTTCACATGCCCATCTTCAAACGACGATTCCCAAGCAACTAAAAGAGTCTAACTATCGCAATAACTTTCAGAATCTGCGGAATATATTCTAGTTTCATAATAACATCACCGGGAATTTTGCACGGTGAAACTTTAGGCCCGGGGGGCGTTTTTACGCAGACTTTCGGCAGCCGTCCTACGCTCTCAAATTTTTTTTCGCAGTTTCACATGCCCATCTTCAAACGACGATTCCCAAGCAACTAAAAGAGTCTAACTATCGCAATAACTTTCAGAATCTGCGGAATATATTCTAGTTTCATAATAACATCACCGGGAATTTTGCACGGTGAAACTTTAGGCCCGGGGGGCGTTTTTACGCAGACTTTCGGCAGCCGTCCTACGCTCTCAAAATTTTTTTCGCAGTTTCACATGCCCATCTTCAAACGACGATTCCCAAGCAACTAAAAGAGTCTAACTATCGCAATAACTTTCAGAATCTGCGGAATATATTCTAGTTTCATAATAACATCACCGGGAATTTTGCACGGTTAAACTTTAGGCCCGGGGGGCGTTTTTACGCAGACTTTCGGCAGCCGTCCTACGCTCTCAAAATTTTTTTCGCAGTTTCACATGCCCATCTTCAAACGACGATTCCCAAGCAACTAAAAGAGTCTAACTATCGCAATAACTTTCAGAATCTGCGGAATATATTCTAGTTTCATAATAACATCACCGGGAATTTTGCACGGTGAAACTTTAGGCCCGGGGGGCGTTTTTACGCAGACTTTCGGCAGCCGTCCTACGCTCTCAAATTTTTTTTCGCAGTTTCACATGCCCATCTTCAAACGACGATTCCCAAGCAACTAAAAGAGTCTAACTATCGCAATAACTTTCAGAATCTGCGGAATATATTCTAGTTTCATAATAACATCACCGGGAATTTTGCACGGTGAAACTTTAGGCCCGGGGGGCGTTTTTACGCAGACTTTCGGCAGCCGTCCTACGCTCTCAAATTTTTTTTCGCAGTTTCACATGCCCATCTTCAAACGACGATTCCCAAGCAACTAAAAGAGTCTAACTATCGCAATAACTTTCAGAATCTGCGGAATATATTCTAGTTTCATAATAACATCACCGGGAATTTTGCACGGTGAAACTTTAGGCCCGGGGGGCGTTTTTACGCAGACTTTCGGCTGCCGTCCTACGCTCTCAAATTTTTTTTCGCAGTTTCACATGCCCATCTTCAAACGACGATTCCCAAGCAACTAAAAGAGTCTAACTATCGCAATAACTTTCAGAATCTGCGGAATATATTCTAGTTTCATAATAACATCACCGGGAATTTTGCACGGTGAAACTTTAGGCCCGGGGGGCGTTTTTTCGCAGAATTTCGGCAGCCGTCCTACGCTCTCAAATTTTTTTTCGCAGTTTCACATGCCCATCTTCCAACGACGATTCCCAAGCAACTAAAAGAGTCTAACTATCGCAATAACTTTCAGAATCTGCGGAATATATTCTAGTTTCATAATAACATCACCGGGAATTTTGCACGGTGAAACTTTAGGCCCGGGGGGCGTTTTTACGCAGACTTTCGGCAGCCGACCTACGCTCTCAAAATTTTTTTCGCAGTTTCACATGCCCATCTTCAAACGACGATTCCCAAGCAACTAAAAGAGTCTAACTATCGCAATAACTTTCAGAATCTGCGGAATATATTCTAGTTTCATAATAACATCACCGGGAATTTTGCACGGTGAAACTTTAGGCCCGGGGGGCGTTTTTACGCAGACTTTCGGCAGCCGTCCTACGCTCTCAAATTTTTTTTCGCAGTTTCACATGCCCATCTTCAAACGACGATTCCCAAGCAACTAAAAGAGTCTAACTATCGCAATAACTTTCAGAATCTGCGGAATATATTCTAGTTTCATAATAACATCACCGGGAATTTTGCACGGTGAAACTTTAGGCCCGGGGGGCGTTTTTACGCAGACTTTCGGCAGCCGTCCTACGCTCTCAAATTTTTTTTCGCAGTTTC